>CM065384.1:7682500-7895000 GCA_033060915.1 Euryodendron excelsum | reverse complement strand
TGAAAATTGTTGCATTTGTAGGTTGTTCAGTGGATTGAAAGACAACTTCAAAACACTTTACATTTGTCTACCTTTTTCTATTATATTGTCAAATTTTACATTTTTAGTTTCATTATTCATTAATCTAACCTTCAAAAAGAATACGAGGTTGACTTGAACTATTTTGACATGTAAATTATTTATTGTATTACTTAATGATATTTAGTGGAAGGGATGTCAGGCATTATTATATTTTCTTCTTGCAATTCTTCTACTCAAAAGTTGTTAAAAGAGGACACAAAATTGAATATTCATTTCCTTTTGATATGGACCCTTGGAGGAAGTGAGAAGTGAGAAGTGAGAAGTACGAGGACTGAGCAAGATATCTAAAAGTAACCCTATCTTTTGAAGTTGCTATGAATTGTAGAATGTTATGGAACAAAATCATTTAAATAAAACACGTGAAGATTTGAAACCACCTTAAATGAAACAATTTCTTCAAGCATAGCATGCAATGAGCCTGTCCAAAATTAGAATTTCGTACAATATCCTAAAAAACAAATACCACATACAAGGCATGTGCACCACCACTAGTAGTACATAAATGATGAATGTCACAAGAATTTTCACTCTGATTTCATCCAAAAGGAAATCCTAATACGTAGGACCACCGAATTCCCTTTCTTTGAAGAATTTTATTTTGAGTTGAGTGTATGCTTTAAGAGAATAACTTAGAGGCACATTATGAATCTTATGGACGTTATTCACTCAAACCCAGTGAGGCATTTCTATGCAAATGCCCATGTTTGTTTCACCGCTTTTTACTCTCAAAATCATAGTAAAAGGAAAAGAAGTCATTCTAGACTCATCTTGACTGAGCATTATACTAAATATCCCTAATGATGGAGTCTGTATTACTGAAAGGAAGCAAATTATGTATGCCAACAAAAGTCAGTAGTAGGAGCGAGTACAACAACCATCTGTTAAAGGGAAGGAGGAGAAGTTTTGGTATACCCCTGGAATTGGAATCACTTGTTAATTAATGTTTTGGATATTTGGAATGGAACTTGTTATGGATAATAATTGGATGTCAATATGGAATATTGGCACATAATATTTCAGTTTTGTATACTTGGTATAAATTATTATTAATGGCTTATATAGCTTAATATTGGATGACCACGTTAGCATGATATTTGATAATTGAGAAGGAATAGTATTTGCAAATTATGTGTTAAATCTAGTATATAAGGTTATTGATTTTTTTATAGCAAAATTATGAACATGTTGCTTTTGAGTATTTTACGGATTAAGCTGAGAACCATAGAGTTAATATTTTAAAGTTTTGGTTCATTACTAGGTAAATCCTATGATTTTGTATTGCCTATATATAAGGGGAACCATAGCAAAGAATATTCATGTAATATTGATTTTGAAAAATCTTGGAATTTTTAGAAGCCTATCTCATTTCAAAAGTTTTTTATCATAAAAAATGGGAGCGTTAGCCCCAAGGTTTCAAAAGTTTTATTCTATTGATTTTGATGAAAACAATTGATTAATGATGATCCTTATAGTGATTTTTAAAGAATAATTGTATTTTAAAAATAGTTACGAAAGAAACTTTATCCTAATTCTTTACCACTTGATCTTTCTAAGAGATGAATTGGATATATAAATTTGTCGTGTCCTGATTTCACTGCACCCACATCATGAGGGAGATGGGCTGGGAATCAAGCTTTAGTGTGATTAGGATTCGTTTCACTTACGTCGTCATCATGTATGCAATTACAATGTCAGTCATCTACAATTGTCTCGGGCTGGCTCATGCATGCTATTGCAGTGGGGTTTGTTGTATGCAATGACATGTATGCATGAGGGCATGATATATAACCTACCTACTTGTATGTAGACATGGTAATGTGTATACATGTGAGCATAGTGACTTGTGTACATGCAAGCATGTGATGTGCAACTAAATGTAGTTTTGAAAAATATTGTGAGCGTACCTGGGAAGGGCACCTAGGTTGCTCACATACATATCTCATGCAAGTGAGAATCAAGTCAACACAGTTCCTGAAGGAATTGCTTTTTTTTTTTTTTTTAAATAGCAAAAAGCAATATATTAGAGAAACAATAAGCCATTACAAGACTCACAGGGATAGGCAAATGATAATTAAACTAATCTCAGCCACAAAAGCCACACTTATGCATAAAACATCCAAAAAAACAAAAGCACCTTCCCTACTTCTCTGCTGAAGAGATGCCAACAAAACAGGGGTAGAAAAACAAAAATATCAAGTAGATAGGAAAAAACAAGACCATCATATTGCTATCTTAGACTTCTAACTCCTTCTATGGAGTATATGACATCATTGATTGTAAAGGGTGCCTTTGAAATGCTTGCTATCACCCATAAGGCCATTTGCATTTTAATCTCTTCAACTAACACCACACAATTGATATCAATGTTGTTGAAAATGAAATTGTACCTTACTTTCCAAATGTGCCATATTGCTGATAAAATAGAGCTTTCCATATATGTTTTTCCAAATGCTTATAATTTATACTCCACCACCATTCAGCATGTACTGATAATATGCAAGGACTCACCCATATTAAACCCCACCATTTTAATAAGGAGCTCTAGACTTCCCAAGCCAGCTTACAATTGATAAGAATGTGAATCCTCATCCTCTTCTTTACATAAAGAACATAATAGGCTGCTACCTGGTGGGATGCAATTTCTTACTGCTAGAAATACCTTTGATTTGATGCTTTCCTATAAAGCAATCCAAGCAAACACTCTAGCTTTGGGAATGGATTTAATATGCCATACCTTTGATAACAGTAGAGGGTCTTGATTGCTTTAGGCTCCAGCCTGTCTGCAGTAAGACTTTACTGTGAATGTCCCATCCTTTTCCAATTCCCATATCATAGTGTTGTTTATAAGATTATGCATATTGTATGATTCAACTAGACTTCGTAACTTATGTAATTCCTCTTCCTCCCGTGATAAGAGATTCCTTCTGTGAGAAAAAACTCATTTGCCACTATCATCCATTGCTTGAGCTATCAAAGTTTCTTTATGAGTTGATAAACTAAACAATCTAGGAAAGAACTCACTCAAAGCTTTATCCCCTATCCAGACCTCTTTCCAAAATAGTGTATCATCCCCATTACGCACCCTTATCTTCATATTTCTTAGCAAAGCATCCGTGAACATCCCTTGATTTGAAGCTATTACCAACATATCTCTCCAGATCTGTGACCTGATATTCTTCTCAATTAAGCCAGGGAGCCTCATCTGTTTCTCATAATTATATTTATGGCTTACCGCCCTTCTCCACAGAGCTCTCTTTTCCTTATCAAACCTCCACCACCATTTGGCTAACAATGCCTTATTCATGGTGGTTATGGGAATCACCCCCAATCCACCCCTTGATTTGCATTTTGTAACTATACTCCACTTTACACAATGTACTTTCCTTTTACCTTCCTCCACTCCCCATAAAAACCTTCTTCATATCATCTCTATCTGCCTACATACCTCCTTTGGAGCCTTATACACATATAGATAACAGATAGGGAGATTTGGCAATGATGATTTTAATAAAGTTAATCTACCTCCCATTGATAAATACTTCTTTTTCCATGATGCTAAGTTGGTTTTAAATTTTTTAATAACCCGTTCCCAAGATTTTGTCTGCCTTGGATATGATCCCACTGCCAGACCCAAATACTTTAAGAAGGAGATTTTGCACATTGCAACAAATGATCTGTGCTATCTGATTTAGGAAGCCATCATCCACCGCAACACCACAAATTGCACTTCTCTGAAAATTGATTTTCAACCCTTATAACAACTTAAAACACCTGAGGATTCTTTTAAAGTTCTTTAGTTCACTCTTATCAGCTTTGCAAAAACATATTATGTCATCTGCAAACTGTAGATTTGATATAACAGGACCATTATCCCCTATTTTTGTTCCTTTAATCAGATTTAACTCTAATGCCCTTAGAAACAAAACATTCAGACCTTCAACAATGATATTGAATAAAAAAGGTGAGAGTGGATCACCTTAAAGAAGGCTCATTTGCATAAAAAACCTCCCTAGAGGCTGCACCATTTACCAAAACTGATATCTTACTTGACTCCAAACAAAATTTTATCCACTCTACCCATCTTTGGCCAAATCCCATTTTGGTCATCACGTGTATCAGAAAACCCCAATTGGTTGTATCATATGCTCCTTGAAAATTCAATTTAAGAACCACTCCTTTCTTCCTTTTCCTTTTCCATTCATGGATGACTTCATTTGCTATTAGCACACCATCAAGAATCTGCCTTTTCATTATAAATGCTAACTTGTTTTCACTGATAATCTTCTTCATCTTTAGCTTTAGTCTGTTTGCTAGTGTTTTGGAAAGGATTTTTTAAAATGAAAACACTAAGCTAATAGGTCTATAGTTTGCTAGACTGTCAGGAAGTTCCTCCATTGGAATGAGAATAATGAAAGAGGAATTTATACCCTTGACTAACTCAGCATTTGATGCAAATTCCTTCATGAATCTGACTACATTAGCCTTAATGACATTCCAAAATTTTTTGATAAAATTTAGATTGAAACCATTAGGTTCTAAAGCCTTACTTCCATTGCATGAATTCACTGTTTCCCATATTTCATTTCATCAAAACCTTCCTCCAAAGACTCCTTACTTCCATTGCTAAGTTGCATTTTAAGATTGTCATGGAGTTAAGGTCTAAACTTCATAGGTTCCTTAAAGTTTCCTACAAAAAAGCTGATACTTCTTCTTTTATCAAGTTAGGATCCACAATGACAAACCTATCTTTCACTACTTGGCCAATGAAGTTCCTTCTCTGCCTACTCTTGATTGATGCATGGAAAAAACCTGAATTGCTGTCACCTTTTTGGATCCATAATTGTCTTGATCAATACATGGCATCCTCCTCTTCCCTTAGGTACAATTGTCCTAGCTTCCATTTGAAATCTCTAACCAGTTGTTGTTGACCTTGTTGAGCTAAAACATTTTCTCCTTGAATTTCCAGCTTGAAGAGTTCCTGCTTAATGTTTTTAATCTTATTCTTTCAATTGACACACCCTGATTCTTTCCACTCCTTTATCTTAGTTTTTAAACCTTTCAATTTCATTTGTAAAGCAAAACCTCCCCAACCTTCAATTTTTTCCTCTGACCAATGATTTGACACCATATCAGAGAAAGATTTTTGATGATACTATGAATTATATACCTTAAAATATTTTGGCCCCCAGTCCTTCACCTCATTTGTTAAGAGAACCCCATCTGTGAAGAGAATAGCATAGTGATCTGAAAACACCCTTTGTAGACCCTACTAAGAACAATTGAATTTATCACTCCAGTCATGACAAAATAGAAATCTATCCAGTCTACATAGGATCTCATTGTGCTATAAATTAGACCAAATATATTTCCTACCTTGCATTGGGCTATCCACTAGCTCCATAGATCTAATATAATCTCTGAAAGCTTTCATCCTTGCACCTATTCTATAGCATGATGATCTTTCTGATATTCTCATTATCTTATTACAATCACCTCCTAAACAAATAGGAACTCCAATACCTTTTGGGAATACAAAAAGTTTTTCCCACAGAATTTTTTGCTCCTCTTCCTTTTTAGGACCATATACATTCACAAAAATACATCTATAGCCTCCTTGCAACTTTACCTCCAGTAAGATAAAGTTTCTGTCATGGACCTTCTGAGATACTTCATAGAAATTTTTATTCCATAATGTTAACAGACCCCCTGAAGCACCAACTAAATTCACTACTTCCCATTCCAAGTTGTCATTTCCTCATAAATCTTTAGCTTTCCACAGGTTACATTCCACCCACTTAGTTTCTTGAAGCATTATCATATCAACTTCCCTTCCCTTCCCTTAATGAATTTCTTAACCATACTTTTCTTGATTCTACCCCCTAACCCCATTATATTCCATGTAATGATTATCATTGATATATAAAAACAAACACCCTATATGTAGGCTATAAAGAAATGCATTACTTGACTGCTAACACCCTTCTGCCTTTCCTTTGTCCCTTTTCAATGTCCAACCATTTCAGTTCCTTTAACTTTTCAATGCATTGTGGCTCATTGTTTGAAAAATGTATTCCCAACTTTTTCCCCAAAACAATGGTTTGCTCAGCTTCCTCATTACACTGGTTATCCATTTGTTTCAACAAAATGCTATTCTTATTTCTAATATTTTGTGAAGGCAACGTTGACATGAATGAATTGTTGGCTGATCTTGTATTAGAATTTGAGTCTTTTAACAATTCAGCTTCTTTTACCCTTTTGTTGGTTGTTGAAATCCTTTTTGTTTTTGCCTTAGGTATTTTGCTCAGCATCCGAGATGCTCTTCCTGTTACTCCTTGTTTCTTTATTGATAACACTTGCTTTTCAATGAATCTCTTGCTCCCTTTCTTGTTTTCCACTTCAACTCCCAGGTGAGGATCTTGGGCCTCACATGATTCCACCATAGGCTCCATACCTTCATTCCTAAAGTGGCTAGCATCCATCTTCAACCCATCATCTTGGCCCAAAGAAAAATCCTTTGTTCCTTCATTTAAACTCTCAACGTTTAATTTTTGTCTTTCAACTTCTTTCTCGAGCCAATTGTTTGGAGCTACCCAAATATCATTGTTTAAGTCACTATTCTCTCATTTATCACTCTTACCCTCCAACTGCATCTTTAAAGAGGACGTTCTTTCCAATACACCCACCTCATTAATCCTTTCCTTGATCTCTTCTACATATTGAATTATTTCCTCTTTTGATGAGTTGATAATGTCCACCTCAGCATCCTCTGAAGCCCCTACCTGGTTGATTAATGCCAAGTCTGATTTTGCTTCCATGTCAGCTTCATCTTCCTAGTTACTCTGCTGATTAAAAAACTATTGATCTATGACTTTTTAGTCATTATAGCTGATCATTGTTGAAATAGAATTACTTATAATAGGATTTCTAATTTGATTCTCAATTCTTGGCCCCTGCACATTCCCTGTTTGAGGTTGCTCCTCATTGATAGTAATTTCATATGACCACTTCCCCACTTAATCTAAAGGCTGTCTTTAATAACCTTATGTGAATCTGTTAAGATTAAAACTCTTCCTCTGTCCAACACTTGTTTTGATTTTGTCATATGATCAACTGTAACTACCGACCCCCATGCTTTTTCAATGTTGATAAATAAGTCCTCACTCCATGCATGCAGAGGTACACTTCTAATTGATAACTAACAAGTTATTTCAAGGTTGGACTCTCTCTGTGACCAATTATAAACTACTGAAAACCATTGATGTAACCAATCTCTTAGCCCTTCAAGAATGCATTTTTATCCCCCTCATCTTCAAATTGCAATAATACCTTCCAAGCTCCCAATGGCTTAACTCGAATGCAACTTCCTCCATCACATCTCATTGCCTCCTCTACTATGTAAATCATGTTAAAGTCATTTACTATTACTATAGCACAACTTCTTAAACAGATATCATTACTAATATCTACTTTAATCATACCATCTTTCTTGTTCTTTTCCTTTATATTTTTGTTCTTGTCCTGACCTTTCACCACATCCTTGTATGATCTATTGCCTCTTCGTGCTAGTTTACTGATCAAAAAAACCTTTCTTTCCAAGTTTTTTTCCTATTATCATCTTTAGTAGTCTTTCTTTGCTTATCCAAAAATCCTTTCCCCAATTTCCTTTTGTTATTTTCATATCGAGCAAAGCTTACCTTTAATTGTTGATCTGGGAGTCATATGCCATTGTGCTTTGCGATTGCTTTCTTTGCATCCTTTTTGTTTGCAAATCATACAAAACCAAATCTTACCACCGACTTCCTAATCTTTCTAGAAACAAACACATATGTGACTTCCCCACTGTCACGCCCCGATTTTTAACTAAGCCCTCTTGGCTCGGGAAAAACACGGTAGTCTCTCTGTTAGAAATTACCCTCCTAGAGGGACAAGTGTGACAGATGTTTGAACTTGAAATTCATTTGAACAAAAGCTTTTAGAAAAAGTTTGGAGTCGCCAGCTAAGATGATTAAAGATATGCTAGGTCACCTAAAAGCTAAGTGTAATCCGAGGACTAAACTTGGGCTTTTGAAAAATATTTGAAAACTTCCTCTTGAGAGGGATTTTAAGATAATCGGTTGTTTAGCAACCTTTGAAAGAATTTAAGTCCTTTTTGAAAATAACTCTATTTTGGTCTTGTGAAAACAGTAATTCTAGGTTCGGAGGTTGGTTACATTTAGGGAAGACATCCTATGATCATCACCCTACCCCGCACTTTCGGTACCTACATAGTTAATCACCATTGATTCACTGACTTGAATGACCGGTTACGAATATCCAATTTAGAATTTGAAAATATGGTTTAGTCATCACTTTTGGGATGAGAGAATGTAATGATGCAAGTTTTAAAAGACTTGAAAGGATCAAATTTGAAAACAAGTTTTTGAAAATAATTTAAACTCGACAACATTTTGAAAAGGGAATTTGACTTAAAATAGAGTTATGACCGCACCCATTTGAAGGTTGCCTATGTATCTCATTTGGTGAGAATCAGATCATTCGTAGTTCGGGCCAAGGCCGGATAAAAAATAGGCGCATTGAGGCCATTGGAAGACACATTGGGGTCTAGCTTTAAAAAATAGGCATGTTAGGGCTTTTGGGAACTTTGAAGATGCATTGAGGTCTTTAAAAAATTTTGAAGAACTTTGAGGTCTTTGAAAAAAAATAGGACTTGAGAGTTTAAAAAAATGCCTTTGAAACAGGACTTGAGATGCTTGAAGTGTTTTTGAAATCAGGTTTGAAGATGATTTTAAATGTTTTTTAAATTAACTCAATAGAGTTTTGAAATATTTTTTAAATAACTTAAGGGAGTTTTTAGAAAGATTTTGAAATAACTCAAGGGAGTTTTGGAAATGTTTTGAAACGAAACAACTCAAGTGAGTTTTAGAAATATTTTGAAGCCTTGTTTTGAAAACTTTAGAGGTAGAGTTTGGATTGAAAACGCTCTTATGAACTTGTCTTCAAAAAGCTTTTGAAAGTAGTTTTCGAATACCTTATGAAAGGAATGTTTAATGTTTCATCACCTTTAAAAGGTTCGTCATTGAAGAATTAAACTCCTTTAGGGATATGAGTTTTGAAAACATGTTTGGAAAAAGGGGCTCGAGACTTCCCTTTGATTTTTAAAACTTTTATAAATATAGAACCCCTCTTGAATATCTCACTTACAATTGAACAATCTTAATCGTGGAAGGATTAGGATTGCTTCAAGAATGTGATGTTTGAAAAAGACATTTGAAAGATGTTTTTCAAAAGCATTTAGGGTTCGACATCCTATGTGGACCTTAGAAGGTCACACTTGATGTATCACTTTCTCTAAGGAAACCTTAACAATAAGAGGGTTAATATTACCTTAGAGTTTTGAGTTTTGAAATCACTTTTGAAAATAGCTTGTGAAAATGGTGGGTGTCTAGCCATTTTAGTCAATACATGTTTAAGATATTTCTTGAAAACATTTTTGGAATAGGGTATAGAAGAACTAGAAAAGACTTTGGAATTGATTTTTGGAAACTCAAGAGAGTAGGATCTTTTTGAATGCATGCCATGCAATATGATTTTGTAATTGAATGTGAGCTTGAAAAGGGCCATTGAGTTAGAGCCTTAAAGTTGGAGATCCTTGAAGTTCAACTAACCGTGGTTAAGGTAACTAGGGTTAGATCCAGTAGGATTAAGTAACTAAGGTTAGGTTAATCTAGGGTTTGGACAACTAGGGTTAACTAACTAGGATTAGGATAACCTAGGGTTTGGACAACTAGGGTTAACTAACTTGGGTTAGATTAACCTAGGGTTTGATTGACTAGGGTTTGGAGGTGTCGTAAGGTTAGCCAACTATGGTTAGGTTAACTTAGGGTTTTGGAATGTGGTTTTAAAAAAATGGTTTTGGACTAGGGTTTTGGCATAGTGGTTTTGGGAAAATGGTTTTATGCATGAATTTTGAAAAAGGATTTTGGAAACCATGATGTTTTGTAAAGGAGTTGGAAAACAATTCTAAAGAGTTACATGAATTTTGAAAAAGATCATTGCATGAAAATGGGCTCTAATCAAATGTAGGGTTTATATGGTTGACATTTGGAAACCACTCCTAGGAGGGTTTCATTGGGATCATTATAACCACTAAATTAAAAAAAAGCCAAACTTTGAAAATCAAAGTGAAATATAAGGTTTGAAAACCATTTTAATACACTGATGCAAAATGAAGTCAAGGGGCTTAAGGAAGGCTCCCTAGAATATAGAAATCTAAAGCTTCAAATAAGGCTTCAAGAAATCGACTCTTAGAGCCATTTTTAGCAAAACACTTGAATATGGATTTTGGAAAATGTGCAGAGATTAGAAATGCTAAGGAATTTGAAAAATGGATTTGAACATGAAAAATGGAACCAAGCATGTAATACATCAGCCTAACAACAATATGCAAGGGGGTCATAAAATCATACAAGGCTAAAAACCCTACTAGATCTTCTATAAATCAACCTAGGGCAGCAGATTGCAACCACATTGCAAGGTGCTCCAAGGTTATACAATCTTAAAGTAGACTTGTGAAAGACCACTGCATGGTGGCTCCCACAAGCTTTCTTTTAGGCAAGACCTAGGAGCTCTTTTATTCCAAGCACGCAAGAAAGGGGGGTTAGAAAATGGGGGTTAAAAATATAGAATAGCCTAAGTAGGCTAGGAGGGGAAAGAGAAGAATGGGGGTAGCAAAATGTAAATAGAAATATTACCTTGTCTTCACAATTTCTTCAAGCTTCAATGGAGAGCTTTGCTTGTGATTTGAAGGGCCTTCAATGGGCTTGGAGTTGGCTGAAAATGGCTTAAGTTTTACTTTGGAGGCATTAGGGATGAGGTGTATAGGCTTAAGGTGGTTGGAATCTAGCCTAGATGCTTGGAAGGTTGGAAGAGGTGGAGTATTTAGGATTTTTCGAGGTTCTAGAAGTGTTTGAGCAAGGTTTATCCACAGTTTTTAGCTCTGAATATTCAAGGGGGGAGGTCTAGTATTTATCTTTGAAACAGGGCTTTTGAAGGAAAAAGGCCCACAAAACCGGTTTGATATATTGAAATGGAACTTTTTGAAGAAAAAGCTCAAAAAACCTTAGAAAACTTTTGAAACAGGGCTTTTGAAGGAAAAAGTCTTGGAGACCGGCTTAGAAATTTGAAATTGAGCTTTTTAAGGAAAAAAGCTTAGAAAACCTTAGAAAACTTTCGAAACAAGGATTTTGAAGAAAAAAGCCTAGGAAACCGATTGAAATTTTGAAATGGAACTTTTTGAGAAAAAAGCTTGGAAAACCTTAGAAAACTTTTGAAACAAGGCTTTTGAAGGAGAAAGTTTGGAAAACTGGTTTGAAATCTTCAAATGGAACTTTTTGAGAAAAAAGCTCGGAAAACCTTAGAAAACTTTTAAAACATGACATTTGAAGGAGAAAGGCTAGGAAAACGGCTTGAAATCATGAAATGGAACTTTTTGAGGAAAAAAGCTCAAAAAACCTTGGAAAATTTTTGAAATAAAATTGGGGAAAACACGGGGCCTTGACTTTTTTTTTCTTTCTCTATTTCTATTTTTTTTTCCCCTCTTTTTCTTATTCTTATTGTATCCTCCTCTTTTTGCTCTTTCTTTTTTTTTTCTCTTTTTTCTTTTCTTTGTGTAATTTCTTTGTTTCTTTTTCTTTTCTTTTTTTTTTTTATGCATATCCTCTTACTGATTGACTTCTACATTCCTTTCTGTTGTTACTTTTCAGGATGGCAGATGCTGGCAATGATGGTTCTGGGAGGAGGCGCCATGGGTTGATCCCGAGGAGGGTAGTGCCAGCCAAAGTGGCTTTGTCCATGGTAGGAGTGGTCATTCTTAGCGGTTTTCGAGCCAGACAGCTTCCAGTGGGAGCTCCGTGAGAGGCTAGTCTTCTATTGCTTCATGCAAAGGGGTTGAGGAGGAGGTTACCGTATCCGTTGATCTACGGACCGGGTATGGGATGGTATTTGTTCGTGGTAAGCATAGGATGCTTCCTTCTCAGACGATTAGTTGGTGATCCCGGATGTTCCACCCCTATGGGATTTGGCCTACCATTCGAGCCTCTATCTGCATTATGCTCGAATGCCATAAACTACTCATGGTTCGTTTAGAGGGGCCATTATCTCTGCCTTAAGAGCTATGCAGGCATTGACTCAGTCTTACCGGGATTTCCTCCTCCAGATTGGCTTTGACACCTTTATGACCCTTCAAACGAATAGACTTAATCACATGTTGGCAATTAGGTTACTCTAGAGATGGTTTGGGGATACTGGGACCTTACATTTGGTAGATTTTGAGTTAAGGCCCACCCTTGTTGACTGGGCGATGATCACCGCCTATCTTTTAGGGGCATCATGATTTCTTTATGGCCTATGACTCCTGCTGAGGCCTGCCTTCTCCTAGGCTTGCTAGGGATTACCGGTTTGAGTTTCTCATCTTTGCTCTTGTGTCTAGTAGAGAAGGCTTTTGCTCTTAAGCCTTCCCTAGAGGACCGAGTTATCATGAGGCGCTGATTAGTACTATACGTCATCTTTAGTTACTTCTACAACAACAACAAGCTAACAATTCCTCTGCCTTTGGTGAGCCTGGTAGCTGATTTAGATACCTTAAATTACATTGACTGGGATGCTTTCACCTTCACAGGCTTTTTGTAGGGGATGCAGTTCGGATATCTGGGGCATGGGGCAGCTTGACCGAGTTCTGGCCTTTCCTAATATGATGGAGTTATGAGTACCTTCCAATGTGCTAGCCAGAAGTGTTAGCAGCATATGCATTTTCACAGGGCACGAGATAGGATAGACAACAAGTAGTCCAACGGTCTTTGCTTACAGATTTTGTTGCTCTCCGGGCTAACCTAGAGTCGTTGAGACCCCGGGATGTGACTTGGGTATCATACAATCGGTCACCCTAGTATGCTGGTATAAGGGACCTCATCCTCATGTCTAGGTCACAGGTTACCTTTCAAGGCCACCTTTCGTGGGAGATGTACTTGGGGGAGCGTCATTGAAGGTAGTTGCACACTCACTTCTGTGCTACCTAGGATCCTCCTCAGTATATGTTTGGGTTTTATCGAGTTGGGGTTGAGATTCCTTATATAGTTAGTGTACTTGGGGACCGCTCCTTGCTTCCACCCGGTGTGGATTATGAGGTTCATTTCAAGACGAGGTCTATTGGTGCATTTACCCTGATAGATCTAGTGATTGGAGGACTAGTGGCAGGACATAAGATGGTCGAGCTATGACATCAGGCCTAGGGTTTGCTTCTCAGGAAGAGTACGTAGCAGCTTGTCAGGCTCGAGACCAGTACCATGTTGAGATGGATGCTCTGCCTACCTAGATACCTTTGATGGAGGACCGTTGGGTATGCTACTTATGATTCATATTCTCTTTTCTTTATGTGTTTTTAGTGTTCTAATGCTGGTATTCTTTTGGCATCTTCTTCTTCTTGGTTAGGGCCCTTACGATGCCGGAGCTTCTTCTAGCCAGCCTCCTTCGAGTCAAAATAAATTTTCTAAACATTTTGTCTTAAACCAAAAAGAGGTCAAGTTTCGAGTCAAAATGAATTTTCTACACATTTTGTCTTCAAAGATTTCAAATTTTGAGTCAAAATGAATTATCTAAATATTTTACCTTCAAATGTTCATAGCTTTAAGTCAAAACGAGTTTATTACACGTTTTGACCAGGTGTCAAATCAAAATAGTTACTAAACCTTTTCTTTTTAAAATTTTATTTTAGAATTAACTTCTAGGTCTTTGGACCTTCCCTTTCCAAAGTTATTTCAAAATCAAAAGTTCGTTTTAAAAATCAAATCTAAAAAATTTTCAATCAAAATATATCTCAAGTTTCTTCCTCAAAATGATTTCTATTCCAATCAAGGTTTTCTAAAAACTTCTTCCTTCAAAAACTCTCATCCAAAAATCAATCCTAAAAAATTCACAAGGTTTCAACTCTCAAAAATTTTCTTTTTTTCCAAAATCTTTACCACTTTTCAAGTTTTCCAAATTCAAAATCTATTTTCAAAAGTTTTCTAAGTGTTTCCCTTAAAAGTTTTATTCAAAATTTCACTTTAAAAAATTCTTCCTAAGTTTTTCCCTCAATAGTTTTAGGCCTCCCCGAATTTCTTAGGGCCTTCTTGCCAAAAAGGCCCCACATTCAAAGGTTTTACCTCTTTTTCTTTCAAAAAAATTTCTTATTAAAATTTTCAACTCTTTCTTTACTTCAAAACTTTTCTTCTATAGTTCTTCATGGCCTTGTCTGCCAAAAAGGCCCCACCAACAAAGGTTTTATATCTTTTCCCTTCAAAAATATTTTATTTCAAAGATTTTCTAACTATTTTCTTAATCTTGAAAAATTTTAGGCAGAATCTCATTTGTAAATAGTCCTTACAACACCCAAAAATTTACAACAACACACAAATTGTACACCACATAACACAATCGGATAACACTTACACATATAAAACAATATGCGCACATTCTTAAGATTTTCAAATTTCCAAACACCTATTCTATTTTTCAAAAATTCAAGGGTTTTCAAAAGTGTCACAAAAATCTTTCAAAACTACTTCAAATATTTTCTAAAATATTCTCATATTTTTCTAAAGGTCGAATTCAAACATTTTCATCAATTTCTCAATTTTTCTTATTTTTTAACTATTTTTCTATTTTTCAAAAAATTCAAAATTCAAAAGTTTTCAGAAAATCACGAAATTACATACAGTTGCTAAACACATTTTTCTAAGACACATAGTGCAAAAATCTAGCTAGAAAACTCAATACCCAAGGTTGCAGGGGTAAACCCCCAATTTCTGTAGAAACTTCTCTCACATAAACACCCAAAACGACCTAAATTCAATCAAACAAGCATCAGAACGCAAAAATAACTCCACTAGAGTTTTCAAAACATGTTAAACCATCAGTTTTGACTATTTACCGACTCAAATAGAGTTCTATACATCAAAATCAACACAAAACAAAAAAACTCACCTCTTGGAGTTCTCCGGCGCAATCTTCATCTCGGGCGACTATTCTGGCGATGGTGACTACTTCTGGTAACCCTCTGAGATTGCCAAAAGTCACTCCTTCAATGCTCAAGTTTCTCTTTTTGCAAAACACTCTAAGGAGCTCTCAACACTCAAAATTTCTTTACAAACTCGCAAAACTTTGAACTAGAAGTTTGCTGTTTTAAACCACAAGCTAGTGGTGCCATGGCATTTTTATGCCTACCGCCACTACTAGTGGCACCATGTCTAAAATCCAGTCTTCAAATATTTCAAAATTTTGTCCCTTTGATCGCCTCACAGTTAACATGAAACTCTTGTTTTGTTGTTTTTTGCCTTCATCAAGCAAACACAGAAAAAGAGGGACAATTGTAAGCACCTCATTTTTTCTCGCTCGGCAATCTCTGGTTCGACCAGGCACACATTCAAACCGATACAGGCACATTCAAGCCCAAACCAGTTTTCTAGACTCAATCTAGTCACTTAATCGCTTCACGAGCCTGCCGAGCCCAATAAAAGCAAAATAACCAAAATGCCCTTGGGGCATTGCTCGGTCCAATTCTAGTTGGCATGTTTTCCTAGAGACGGTAAGCCCCTGTTACAACCTTAATTCCAATTTTAATTCCAGTCCAGGCCAATCAAACTCAAACTAACACGCCATTCGAGAAAGTTAATCCCTCAGGCGGTAAGTCCATTCAGTCTGGCACGTTTATCGAAAAAACTTCTTGGAACTGTAAGTCCCTTCAAATTTGGTGACCAGGATAGAACCCAAGTCCCTGAGATGGTAGAACGGTTCACTTTTGGCGCCTGCTAGCATGCCAATGTAGAATGTTCATTATCTGGCACATCTTTCTGTTGACTTAAAGTTTACCCTTGTTGACTTAAGGTTAATTTCCATGATAATTTTGATGATAACTAAACCTTGTGTTATTTTACTAATGAATCTACTTAGTGTGCAGATTAACAAAGTTCATAATTTAGACTTAAAGCTCATTCTTAAGTCTAATGTATGTCAAAGAGAATGCACAACAAATTCAAGATCAAGCAATGAATTCTAAGAGCTATGCAACGAACCAAATAGAGGATTGTCGCCTATCTCTACTTCATGCAAATGTCTTACATTCGAAGAGATTGAAGATGTTCAAATGAAGCTTTCATTAAGTATGCATAGTTTTAATAAAGATTGATTTGGACTAGACTGAAGACTTCATCAGAATATGCAAAGATTAGGAATTGTTTGTTGAAGAGTTTGAAAATGCTCAAGAGATGATTTCATCTAGTATGCAAAGATCAATTTCAGACAATGTGATTGAAGTTGCTGAGAAGATGGCTCACAATGAATATCTGATCTCTACCTGGAATCCAAGTGAAGAATTCTTCTACAATATAAAGGATCCATGAATACTAGATGCATGAAGGCTTCATCATGTCTGTAATGATCTTAGTGAAGTGATTTTAATGAAAAATGAAGAATTGCTAGCAAAGAAAGGAAATTAGAAATCAAGCATTGTGAAGCTCTACGTAGTTGAGGAAGCTTGGCATTGAAGAAGATGTTCTACAATGAAAGAAGAAAGCTTTGCAAATGAAGAAGAAATGATGAAAATTGATCAAATGAAGCTTTGACAGTTTTAGATTCAAGAAGAAGATCAATATCCAATGATTGATTCAATCCAAATTGAATAGAAGTTAACTCTAATGACGATCACCATAGACATACTCCAAAGACATACTCCTCGAAGATCTTATACCTATGCTAAGATGATTTGAATCATTGGAAGATAGAATACTGATATCTGAGCAATGAGTGAACTCATTGTAATGAAGAGTCGCCTCATGGAGACAGACGTAAAGGCTTGAGGATGAAATGATCAATAAGCGGACATTTGTAAACAAAGAGTCGCCTCATGACAACAAAAGTAAAAGGCTGAAGAATCGAATAAACAAAGAGCGGACTCTTGATAATGAAGTGTCGCCTCATAACAACAGAAGCCAAAGATATGAAGACATAATGAACAAGGAGTCGCCTCATTGATATGAAGAGCGGACTCATGAAGTCAGTGAACTACATCTGGTAAATGCAGAAGCAGAAAGTGTTGACTCCACAGACCTGGAGCCGACTCCTCTAATATAACGGCCATTTTTCTTAACGTTATAATAGACTGGACGTGAATTAATGATCCCCAACAACCACTAACGGATGGAATCAACACAGGGGTATATATATAAGCCTCCACCAGCATTTATAGACAATAATCAAGAGAAAGAAACAACAAGAGACAAGAATCACTGATCAACCTGATATTCCTGAAACATTCTTCCTGTTTTATTCTTGTGAGCTCAGATTGTAATATCTACTCTTGTTAGAGAGTGTGTTAGTCACTTGTATAGTTTTAGACACTTGTAGTTGAGAGTTTAGAGAGTTCTCTTGTGAAAGCAAAACTCTTGTAAGTTTGAGTGGAGCTTGGACAAAACCACTTGGAGATTGAAGAGCTCGGTGAGGAGTTCTTTGTATAGTGAGCTGAGCACTTTGTCAATCAGTAGCTCATCTTGTAATAGGTGATTACATAGTGGAAGAAGACTTCGAGGAGGTCTTGGGGTGAGGACGTAGACCATGGTTTGTGGTTGAACCTCGGTAAATCTGTGTCTCTCTTCTATTGCCTTGTTTTCTTTATTTCTACTGATTTCATTGCATTGCATATAGATTGATCACCGTTACATTGCTTAGATTAATTTTAATTAATCTTAACAATTGTTAATCACTGAAAAATCCAATTCACCCCCCCCCCCCCTCTTGGGTTTCCTTTTGGACCAACACTTTCGAGAAAGTTAATTCCTCAAACGATAAGTCCATCTGGCAGCTTCTCGAGATCAAGCAGTCTCTACAATGAATGCACACCGTCAAAGTGGCAAAAACACTTGCAAACATTGAAACCATCAGAATGGCGGAAACATTTGCAAACAGGTCGACATTGGGAATTGCCAAAACCCACCTATGTCACAAGACCGAACACCCCTCTTGGCCGTGATATGTTTACCAAAGGACAAGATACCTTTGGAAACCAACTCGTCCCACATCATCAGAGTGATGGAAACACTCAAAATCCAGGTCAACACTAGTGCCTACTAGCCTACTCCGGTGAAAAATTATAAAACTACCCCTTAGGCCTTTTCGGGCATGCATCTCGAGAAAGTACCTAAGTCCTCAAAGTAGTAAGTCTACCTTTCCAAGATTGTCTCAAAGATAATCTGGCATGTTTAAGTGCCTTCCAGTTGGTTTTAGATAAATTTCGAGACTACTTGGTCAAAATGACAATTTTGGCCCTAGGCATCCGATTGCCTCTGGGAACCACACCGGCTCTGGTATGAAACCGGTAAGCTCTCAAGGATGCTTCTAATAGAATTCCCAACCTTCCAACACCTTTCTCGATCATTCTGAGTCAATTCTGGCAAGTCCGATGCAAAATGACTATTTTGCCTCTAGTAGGCTGGTTGCCTTTTCTAACCACGCCGACTCTGGGTATCAAACATTCTAGATAGTGTTTCCAACCTTTAAGCCTTCTCATGGGATGTTCCAAGTCCATTTCGGTGGTTTTTCGGTCTAGTTAACCGTTTACCCCTTATGGCTTGGTTGACCATTTTAGCAATCTCGACATTATTTTTCAAGCTTGTTATGCCCGGGACACTATTTTAAGGGTTTCTACCCATTTTTGGCCTTCCAAATCATTCCCGACCTCTCAGAACATTCTTGAACCTTTCAAGGTCCGTCCTAGTGGAGCTAAGGCAAAAATTGCTTAGTAGTCACTAAGATAGGCGACCAAATCTTCTGCCTTGCAGGCCAAGGGTCAAAGATACATTTCTTGCCACCTTAAAAACATCCCTAAGTGGCTGGCGCCACTACTAGTGACACTTGTGTAAATTTGAGCCTACCACCACTGCAACAGGTTGCCAATCGGTTTAAGTTGCCTCTAAATATAGACCCTCCTCCACGGTGAAAAGGGTCCACAAACTTAATCCAAAAGCTCTGTTTTTTGAAATACAGAGCTTGAAGTCTCTCAAAACCCTAACCCTCTTTAGTCTCTTCAAACCCTAGCCTCCATACACTTAAACCCTAACATCTAGATAATCTATACACTCAAACACAAACCTCCCAAAGCCTCCATTGAAGACTCAAACACAAACTTTCCAAGGTTCCCAAGTTTAAGTAAAGCAAAGCTAATAAAGCAAGCAAAGCAAGAAGAAAACATGATAGGTTTTCTATTTAAGTTTATGTAATTTCCCCCTTTCTTGCCCTCTTCTAACCCACTTAGCTTTTTCTTTTATTTTAATCTCTCATCTTCTACCTTCCTTTCTTGCATGCTTGAAACAAGGGCTCTCCGATTCATGCTTAGCAAGAATTGTTGAAGGTCACCATGACGGAGATTGAGCTCCCTTAATTATGTGGTGAAGCCTATCCTTGCATTTTCACGACCCGTCTTGCATTGTGCATATCATATTCATATATGTATTCAAAGTTATTTTCAAACTTGCATCGATAGTGTTTTCAAAACTTGCAATCAAAATTTTCTTTCTCAAACTAGTTTTTAAAATCACAATCTTAAAGTGATTATAGCCATTCCATGATTAGAGTTATTTTAGGAAAGTGTTATATTCATTGTGACCATCAAGATCCATATTTTGGGTGTAAACCCTAAATTGTTTTTTTTTATCAAAAACCACAATCTTGAGATGATTCTAGCCATTCCATAATTAGAGTTGTTTTCGAAAAGTGTGATATTCAATGTGATCATATTGGTCCATACTTCAAAATCTTTGTTATTTTCAAAATCACAACCTTAGAATGGTTCTAATCCTTATAGGACTAGAATTATTTTAGAAAAGTGAGATATTCAAAAGATTTTCAAAAGTCCATATTCAAACCCCTTTCCAAAATTGCTTTTCAAGTTCCTTTCCAAAAGCTATCATAAAAAATCTACTTTCTACAGAAAAAAAAAAAAAAAAAACTCTCTTCAAACTTCATTCCTAAAAACTCTCTTCCAAAGATCTCCTTTCCAAAAACTCTTTCTTCAAGTTCAAGTCAAGCCCTAGACCCCATGATTAGGAAACCCTAGTTCTCTTTCCAAGAACATGACTTCCTCTTTTGCCTCAAATCATAGGTTTCCAAAAACTATCTTCTAAATCAAATCCTAGATTTTCAAAATCTCTTCTTTTTTTTTTATACCAAATCATAGATTCCCAAAACCTAGACTTCCAAAACTCAACCTTTCCAATTCCATGACAAATCAAATATTTCAATTTAGGAAACTAGATCCAATCCTCCAATTTTAGAAACTAAATCAAATCATCACTTTTTTTAAAATAGAATCTAATCTTCTAATTTAGGAAATAGAAATCAAATCTTTCCTAATTCTACTCTTCCCTAATTTCAAATATTTTCAAATCTCAACTTTCTAAATTTCAACTTCTAAAATCTTTCCAAATTCAAAAACCATCCAAAGTCAAATCGTTCCTAAAATTAATACTTTCATAATTTAAAACTTTCCTAAAATTGAACTTTCCTATTTTGAAACTTTCTTAATTCAAAGCTTTCCAAAGTACAATATTTCTTAAACCTTAACTTTCCAAAACATTCCAAGGCAAGTGTTTCTAAATCAAATCAAATCCTTTTCAAACCTTTCTTAAACCTCATCTTTCCTAATTCTAAGTTTTCTAAAATCAAATCAAACCTTTCCAATTCAAGTACATGCTTCGACCCAAGGTTACCTAAACCCTAGGAAGCCAAACTTTAGTTTAACCCTAACCCTAATTTAGGAAGCTTCAACTCTTTTCTAAAACTAAGATGGTTTTCAAACTCCAACTCAAGTCAAAGATGTTTTCAAATCTCAATCGTTCTAAATCAAGTCGAAGTCCTTCTTCCAAGTTCAATCTTTTCAAATCAAAATTAATTTCAGAATCCTCAAATTCCCTTTCAAATAAAAGTCAATTCCAAGTTCAATTTGTAATCTTCGACTCAAAGTTCAAATCAAACTTTTTTCAAATCAAATCTTTCAGAAACTTCAAAGTGTCTATGATTGACCTGATTCCTAACAAAGGGATACATAGGCAACCCTCATGGGTGCAATCACAACCTTTTTCAAGCTTTCAATTTTATATCCTTTTTCAAGCTTCCAATTTCACAACCCTTTTCAAGCTTCCCATTCCACAATGCTTTTTTAAACCTCAAAGTCCATAATCTATTTCAAATTTCCAATATCTAATACCTTCTTTCAAATTTCAAATCTATTTTCAAAATCAAAACATCTTCTCGAATCTATTTTCAAAAATCAAATTCTTTTCTTGCACTTGCTTATCATGCATCGTATAGTTCTTTTCGACATGGATATAGTTAGACAGTTTGTTAATTGAAGATTCTAAATAAGTGAACCAAGGGTTAATAGACATGTAGGTACCGCAAGGGCGGGATAGGGTGATGGCTTCGTACATCTTCCCTACACATAACCAATCTTTGAACCTAGATCACTGTTTTCAACAACCAAAACGAAGTTATTTTCAAAAAGGGCTTAAACAAACTTTCTAAAGGTTGCCAAACAACTTGTTTTCTAAAAAAACCCTCTCTCAAGGAAGTTTTCTGAAACCTTTTCAAAAACCCTAAGTTTAATCTTCATATTGTACTTAGTTTTAGGTGACCGAACTCACCTTCATCAAGTTAGGTGGCGACTCCAAACCTTTTCTAAAAGCCCTTATTCAAAATCAATTTCCAAATTCAAGCCTAGTCACACTCGTCCTTCTAGGAGGATGAGTTGTAATGAAAAAGTACCATGTTTTTTTTCACTTGTACGTATTTTTCCTCTAGTGCAAAAAATTGGGGCGCAACTACGTGTGTTGGCCTTTATGGATGATGATTGTGTGATATATTAGCATAATGATTTTATATTTGCATAGGATGATGATTGGTTTTCATTTTAATCCTACATTTAATGTATGCACAGGAAAAATAGAAAGTAGGAATGTATAAGCACAGGAATATAGGAATTATAACGCATACAGGAAATGATGGATATGCACAGATTTTAGACATTTGTGCACCATGGCATGTATGGGTTTAAGAAAAATTTAGGAATGGCATAACATACAAATACACAAATGAAAACATGCCACAATGTGGCCTCCAAGCTTTTAGTTTAACTAAATGTCAACCGCGAGCTTGCCCTCTTGAACTTTTGCTCTTCTCTCAAGGTTTCTATTCTTGGTTTTGCCATTTTCCTGATGTGACAGATTAGTAGTTGCCCCATTCCTATGGTTTCAATTTCTGGACCTATCTCTCCTCTTCGTTATCCGAAAAGAAAATCTTGCCCGTAGCTCTCTCGACTTCCTCTTGAGAGTTTTAAATTTGCACTAGTGAACTCTCTAGGCAACAACTGAAGTAGCCTTTGGCAAAGGAGCAGGCAGTTTCCATCCCCATTCCGAGAAGGCTTTACTTTGGACCGTAATGCAGGCTAGGCTTGGGTTTATAAGAAATGAAGGGGATGCAGGCTCAAATAATTTTTCGATCTCCAGCGGGGGTTATATAAGCCAGAGCCACCTTCAGTTAACTTTTGCCATTTTATACACCTTTCTTTTTAGATGTCTCCATTTTCATTTGAACTTGATTAGACTAAGCAATCTTTCCTGATCCGAGGGAGGCTTTATTTTGATTTGTAATGTGGCTAGGTTATGGGGGTTTTTGAATGAAGGAGTGTTAAAGGCCCAAGGTGTTTCACTTTCTTCGGGTTTGTTACTGATCGGTGATCACTCTTGTCAGCTTTTCTATTTTTATTTTATACATTGGACTTTTTCTCGCCTTTTCTTCTTTTTATGGTTGTCTTTCTTTTGTGTGTTTGCTATGCTCATGTACAAACTTTTGCCATGTCTTGGACTCATCATTTCTCTTTTCTTTGGCCTGACATTGTTATTTGCGACGCCCTTACTGGTTTCTTATGGTGCCTCTAGGGTCGTCGTCATTTTATTCAGTTTTTTTTTTAAATGGGTGCTCTTTTTGGGGTGCCGTATTGTTTCCCCCACTCCTTAAATGTGTGAGGGGTATTTATTCTGCTTCATGTCTTATTTTTGAAATACTTCTGGTTCTTGTTTCCTTATTCCTACTCATCTTTCCTTGGCTTTGCTTTGACTCATTGTGGGTGGTGATCACTAGGATGGGTTTGTTAAAGGAATGAGTTTGGTTCAAATGGGCTTTTCAAGGAAGTACTTTTGACTGTGTGGTAGAAGAATATATGGCTTCTCTTCCTTTCAAGCAAGATTACTTAGTTTACAAAGTTTAATTATAGAATTTTCGCAACATCCCTTAAGAAAGACGAGTGTTAGTTTAAATGTTCCTTTACCTGTGCTTGCCCCAGTGTGGGGGGTGGTTCACAATTTAGGTGTTTGAATGAAAACCACCTACGACTCGTGTGGGTTGATCAAAGGAACTGCTTTACTATTTAAGGAATTTGAAATTATTGCTTCTCCTCCTTTTGAGGGTTTAATTGCCGACTGCTTTGTCATGGCATACTTCGGGTGCCTCCTTTCTCTATGATCCACTCTCTCCCCCTTTTTCTATGCTTCCTAGGTGTTGATGACTTTGTTAACAATGAGATCTTAGATGTTGTGCTTTAGAGAGAAACATGACTATGTGTTATGGCCCTGCCCTCCAAAGTGGTATTCACTGGTAAGGGCTGGATTGAAAGCCAGAGGCAGTAGGCTCGACAGAGGCCGCGGGGGCACCGGATTTAGGTGTTTGGCTTTAAAGAGCTCATGGTAGGCCTCTGTTTGAGTGCATGCCAAGTAAGTGAATTCTTGATTTCATTGGTTAATTCTATTAGGGTTGAAATATGTTTGGGTTATGACATGTCCAGGAGCAGGTGTTTGGACATTGGTGACAGGGATGTTGACAATGGGAGCAGGTGGTTGCAGCCAATCTTGATATTGTGGGTAGTATTGCTTTTGCTAAGTTGGTAAGATAGCAGATACTTCTCCCTCTTTCTTACCGTTACCTCGAGTGGTTGCTACCTTTTTTACCACAGTTGAGAAACCTTCCCTCGCCTTATAGTAAGGGTCTGTGATCCTGCCAGTTTTTAACCCGTTCTCGATCATCTCCCCTTGCATTATTAATTCAGAGAAACTTTTTCCAATGCTTAGACACAAGGATTCATAATACAAGCCTGCCCTGGAAGGTATTCACAAATAGCTGCACATATTCTTTCTCCACCAACAAGGGGTTGACCTTGTAAGCACTCCATTTTTGCCCGCTTAGTGATCTTCAGCCCAACCAAGACTCACACTTGCCCTCCAAATTCCAATCCAGTCCACTGGTCAATTCGATGGGCCCACTTGAAGCCAAGTGACCATTTTGCCTTAAGACATCCAATTGCCTCCGAGAATCACACCAGCTCTGGGTATCAAACCAGTTCCCTTCCGGGGATGCTTCCAATAGTATTCCCAACCTTCCAATACTTTTCTAGACAATTCAGAGTCTATTTTGGTAAGCCTAATTCAAAATGACCATTTTGCCCCTAATGGGCGGGTCGTCTTATTCTACTACACCGGCTCTGGTATCAAACCAACAATTTCTTAGATCACTCTTAATAGTGTTTCCAACCCTCTAGCCTTCTCAAGAGTCACTCCAGGTCCATTCCGATGTTTTTTTGATTTAAATGACCATTTTTCCCTGGCAAGACGGTCAACCTTTTTAACAATTCTAGCATTATTTCTCAAGCCAGTTACCTCTGGGACACTCTCTTGAAGGTTCCTGTCCATTCCCGGTCAAGTCTGGTTACTAGGAACCTTCCGGATCATTCTCAGACTTTCCAGAGTCACTCCTAATGGAGTCAAGCCAAATATTGCATGGTACTTACTAGGACAGGCACCCAAATATTTTGCCTTACATCCCAAGGGTCGAAATATATGTTTCTTATTGCCTTAAAACTTTCCTACGTGGCTAGCACTACTCCTAGTGGCTCTAGTGGGAAATTTGCCCTGGCACCACTGCAATAGGCACCAAGGCTGTTTCAATTGTTAATAAATACAAACCCTCCCCTGCGTAAAAAGGGTCTACAAATTTAGTTCAGAAAATCTGTCTCTCTAAAACTAGAGCTCGAAGTCTCTCCAAACCTAAATTCTGTAAAGTTTCTTCAACCCCTAGCCTCCATACACTCAAACCCTAGCCTTTATACACCTTATACACTCAAACATAAGCTTCCAAACATCCATTGAAGACTCAAGTGCTGCAACTTCAAAACTCTCAAAGGTTAAGTCAAGCAAAGCAAATCAAGCAATCAAAGTAAGAAGAATACGAGGTTGGTCACCATGCTGGGGGCTTTCTTCTAGTTCAACCTTTGATGGTGTAGGTTCAACCCCCTTAATTATGTGGTGGAGCCTAACCTTGTATGTTCACGGCCCTATTGCATTGTGTATGTCATATTCATACATCCATTCAAAATTATTTTTTAAATTATTTTCAAACTTGCATCAAAATTATTTTTAAACTTGCATCAAAACTCTCTTTCAATACTTGCACTCAAAATCTTTTTTTTCAAACTAGTTTTCAAAATCACGATCCTAAACTGATTCTAGCCATTCTATAGTTACGGTTGCTTTAGGAAAAGTGTTATATTCAATGAGACTATCAAGGTCCAAATTTTGGATGTAAACCCTAAAATTGTTTCCATCAAAACTATAATCTCAAGATAATTCTAGCCATACCATGGTTAGGGTTGTTTTAGGGAGGTGTGATATTTAATGTGACCATATTGGTCCATATTTTAAACTCTATTTGTTTTCAAAATCACAACCCTAGAATGGTTCTAATCTTTTCATGGTTGGAATCGTTTTAGGAAAGTGAGATATTCAAGAGACTTGTAAAAGTCCATATTCAAACCTTTTTCTAAAAACTTTTTTCAAAAATCTACTTCCTAAAAGCTCTTTTCAATGATTTACTTTTCAAAAACTCTTTCTCTTGAAGTCCAAGTCAAACCCTAGAATCAATGGTTTTGACATTCTAAGTCCTTCCTTAAAGTCATGACTTCCTATTTTGCCACAAATCATAGGTTTCCAAAACTATTTTCTACATTAAATCTTAGATTTTCAATACCTCTTTTTCCACCAAATCATAGATTTTCAAAACTCAACATTTCCAATTCCATGTCAAATCAAATCTTCCCATTTAGGAAACTAAATCCAATCTTCCACTTTTGAAAACAAAATCAAATAATCTATTTGTGAAAACAAAATCTAATATTCTACTTTAGGAAACAAGAATCAAATCTTTCCTAACTCAAACCTTTCCTAAATTTAAACCTTTGTAAATCTCAACTTTCTAAATTCAACTTATTAAATCTTTCCAAATTTCAAATCATTTTCCTAAATTCCAAGCTTTCAAATCTTTGTAATTTTAAACTTTCAAATTTTTCCAAGGTTCAAATATTTCTAAATTCAAAACTTTCCAAATTCAAATCTTTCAAAAATGAATACTTTCTAATTTAAAAACTTTTCAAAATCAATATTTTTCTAAAATGGAAACTATTCTAAAATAAAACTTTCTTAAATTGGTACTTTCCTGAAATGGAACTTTCCTATTTTAAAACTTTCCTATTTCAAAACTTTCCAAAATTCAATCTTTCCTAAACCCTAGCTTTCCAAATTCTTTCAAATCAAATATTCAAGTCAAATATTTTCCAATAATTCCAAGTCAAGTGTTTTTAAAACAAATCAAACCGTTTCCAAGCTTTCCTAATTCTAGGTTTTTCTAAAATCAAACTTTCCTTAATCAAACTTCTCAAGTCTGAATCAAACCGTTTTCTTTCACTTGCATGTCATGCATCATATCAAATTTCTTTTTAAAACTCTTTTCAAAGTAGATATAAGTGGACATTTCTTAATCAAAGATTCTAAATGAGTGAACTTAGGGTGAATAGACATGTAGGTACCGCAAGGGTGGGATAGGGTGATGATCTTAGGATATATTCTCTATACGTAACCAACCTCTAAACCTAGAATCACTGTTTTCAAAAACCAAAACGGAGTTATTTTATAAAAAGGGCTTAAATCTTTTCAAAGGTGGCCAAACAACCAATTTTCTCCAAAAACCCTCGCTTGAGAAAGTTTTAAAAACCTTTTTCAAAAATCCTTAGTTTTATCTTCAGATTGCATTTAGTTTTAGGTGACCTAACTCACCTTAACAAAGTTAGGTGGCGACTCTAAATCTTTTTCCAAAAACTCTTATCCAAATCAATTTTCAATTCAAACCTAGTCACACTCGTCCTTCTAGGAGGATGAGTTCTAACGAGAGAGTACCATGTTTTTCTCACTTGTATGTTTTTTCTCAAGTGAGAAAAATTGAGGCGCGACAGCTTGTGACTCCACGGGACGCTTAAAGAGCTAGGCCATTATCATGTCTCTTCACCCTTCAGTCATCTAGAATCTTTGATTAATTTGTTCAATTCTATCCACTCTAAAATTTTCAAAATCAAACTTCTCAAAGCTGTTTTCAAAAACATGTCATTGTTTGCATTCAATTACATTCAATCATTCTATCTTGCATTAAGTTTTTCATTCAAGTACTAACTTTTTGCATCTTTATTTTTATAAGTGAAACTTTGTTCACATTTTTGTTTTATGTCATATTAACTACCATGTATGTCATAAATGAATGGAATAGACAAGATGGATGGGACTTGTTAGGCCTTTTTCTCCGTTTTTCAAAATTTCACACACACACTACATGTACATTTGCATTTTCATACTTGCATTATCTACTTGAATATGTCCCTTCTAGTTAGAAGGCGGAATGGTATATTGGTTGTGAGTAGACGCAGTGTCAATTTCTTCGCCTACGGTCTCTTGATGGTTCTCCTCCTCGGATCACCAACCGATAACGGTACCACCTTGGGGAGTGGGCCTAGGTTTTGAAGATCGAGGAACCGAGCCTTCTTAGGAAGCATTAGTAAACCCTTAACCTCATGCTCATATAGAAATGATGCATAGCTGAACCTCTATTGGATTTAAGACACGCACATCAATTTTAAAACCGTGGAGGAAAGAACAACTTCTTTACTTTCCTTTATTCTTGTTTATTCCTGTCGTTATAATGCTAGTATAAATGCTCAAGCATACATATTTATTTTACAATTGCATTTTCTCTCTCTCTCTACTCAATGCATACATGTTCATGCATTCAATATTTCATGTCAAGACATGAGTTCCAAAGTAACTCAAGTCATTACATCTTCATGCATATGATCAACCCCTGGAGAGTGACACTAAGTTCAGTCTCCCTTACATTAAACCTACCAAAATTGTGATATCCCGAACCTCTATTTATTTAAATTAATGTGAATTTCTAGTGTTTTTATTGTTTAATATTAGTTATGTCTTCATTTGGGTCAAGAATGACCAATAAGAGCTTGTATTACAACTTAAGCCTATGGGGTGAGACACATGGAATTATTTCCATGTGTATCACACTTATACACACTTATACACACCCACACTCACACACACAATCGGTTGAGTGAGAGAAAAAGAGAGAAGAGGAAGAGGGAAGGGGAGATTGAAGGAAGAAGAGCTTGAAGGAGAGATTGAAGCCATTGAACACTTATCCACGCTTAAAGAGAGGAAAGCCTTCACCCTCGTAAGTTTGTAATTGTTTATTGTGTTAGGTAATTGTGTGTATACATCTAAGAGTGTTGTTGTTGAGTTTGGCGGGACCCTTCGGTCCCAATCACTTTGAATTTGAGAGCTTGAAGCTCATTGTTGAGGGTTGGGCTTAGGGTTGGGGTTGGGGTTGGGGTTGGGGTTGGGAAAACCCCCAAATTGAGAACATGTTAGGGTTTCAAATTCTTTCGCTAGATCCCTTTGTTTTGGTTATTCTTTCTCCCTTATTTTGAGTTATTGTCATCCTTTTGGGACAATCTTTGAGTTGTAAGGAGTTGGGAGAAGTTTGGTTGAGTTTGGAGGGTTTTTGGAGAGTTTTGGTTCAAATTTTTGCTACTGCGCGGTGAGGCATTTGAACGCCTGATAGGCATTCAAACAGTGGGAGTTTTTGGCCTTGGCATTACAATGGCCCACGTGGGCGTTCGAATGGCCCGTGGGCAAGAACGCCCATTTTTGCCTTGGCATTCGAATGGCCATACCTGGCATTCAAAGTGCTTGAGAGGGTGTTTTGCCATTTTTGGCCTGGCGTTCGAACAGCCCACTTGGGCGTTCAAACGACCCGAGAGCATGTTTTTCTTTGTTGGCCATTGTTGGCATACCGTTTGAACAACCTATTTGGGCGCTCGAACCGTTGGACCGTTTTGACCTTGTTTTGCAATTTAGTCATAACTTACTCTAGAAAACTCAATTTTAAGCATTGTCCAAAGCGTTAGATAGTAGACTCTTATATCTTTTCATCCGTGTAAAGTTTGCACCCTAACTCCTCATGGATTTTGAGATATTGGGGTTTAAATCTGACCTAAGATTATGCTAAAAACCTTGTTTTCCAAAATATTAGGCCGTTTTCCACAAGACCCAACTTCTTCACCCAAAATGTGTTTTAAACCCATGACCTATCAAATTAAAGGCCTTTGAGTCTATTTTCATAAGAAACTAGCCTAGAGTGAGGTGTTGGTGAGTCGGGGTCAAGGGATTTCTGTGCTTAGTTGGTTTATGTGTTATCGCTTTGCCTTAGAACCTTGTATTGATGTTTCTATGCTTCTATGTGCATTTTGTGTAGGAACACCTTGTTTGACACCCGTTCAATCGAAGAGAGGTGGGTAACGATATGCCATGAGTAAAACTCTATTGTTTTTCAAATGGTTTAAGCTTACTTCTATATCATGAATATTTTCCATATATTTCAATGCATCAATGTTATATTCAATTGCAAGTGTCATATTTCAAACGCATGCAAATTATATTTATGTTATGAATGAAAACCATGAACCATAATGTTTAAATGAAAGAGATGCTAAGCTTCCAATGTATGGTGCCAACTCGGGTCTTCTCGTGGCAAGACCTTATCTAACCCGATAGTCCTACGATAGGGGACGGAAAATAAACTATCTATATTGGGAGACTCCCCTAGCCTAAAGAGCCTTAATATGACCTACAAGGTTACCATGGAGCCTAGCTCATATGTCGGGTTGTAGCACAATTATGTTTTAAACCAAGAACTATAATATGTTCAAATGCTTTATGACAAGTTATGAAATGTTATATCAAGAATAATGTTATGCCGCATCTCTTCTTACGATACCATGTTTTGAAATATTGAAACGTTTCAAATGGGGTTTACGTTACCAATGAATTCCAAGCATACGCTTTATACGTTCAAAAGTTCATATCCTTATGCATAAATGGTCATCTATGCTTATACGTTGGATATAATTGCTAGTCCATAATATTTTTTCGCTCATGCATCATTGTTATTCACTGAGCATTAGCTTGCATTTTCTCAAATGATTTTCAGGTAGCCAATCCGGGAGGCCCTAGAGCGAGGCCATATGTGGATTTTGAGCTATGGCCCACGAGCCTATGTTTTGGAATATGTTTGAGGGCTAGACCCCAATCTTTTGTAATGGTTTTTTTTCTATAACCTTGGTGAGCCTTGATTAGGCATGTATGTTATGTTTTGGATTAAGCACAGCTCTGCCATGTATGACACAGATTATGTTTTTAAGATATAAAATTCTATTTCCACAATTATGCATCATTTTAAATGGTTATGCATAGGTGATCAATCAGTTAAGTAATACGGCCTCGGGTAGCTTTGCTACTAGCCGGTCATGCACCTTAAATCCGTATAGGCCGGGTTATGGGGCGTGACAAAAATCCTAAGGGTTCGCATGCAACCCTAAGGACTCATGTCATTCATTTCATGTCATTCCATAAAAAACGGCCCTATTCCCTCTATGCTCAAGGAGATAGGGTTGCCAAAAAGACAAGGGGCAACCAAATACTAAGGTCTATTAATGACCTCCTCAACATCAAACTCAAAGAAGGTGAATCTGAAGACTCAAGAGTAGTTTAGGATTTCAAAATGTAAAAGTAGAATAGGTGAAAATCCTATGAAAAGTGTTCTCTCTCCCCCTTTTAAAATGTACTTTGATTCTTTTATATTTTAAACTCAAAGTTCCATGTACTCCTCTAGTTTTTGTAAATGAATGAATGAATGAATGTATGTTCTCACTTGACGGTAAGGTATCTTCATACAGGGAAAAACCCCCTATTGTAAGCACCCCATTTTTGCCCGCTCGGCAATCTTCGGTCTTACCAAACTCACATTGAAACTGACGCAATCACATTCAAGTCAAAATTAGTTTTTCAGACTCAATCCAGTTAATCAATTGCTTCACGGGTCTGCCGAGCCCAATAGAGGCAAAATGACCAAAATACTCTTAGGGCATGGCTTGATCCAATTCCAATAGGCATGCCTTCCTAGAGATGGTAAGTCCCTATTTCAACCTCAATTCTAATTTCAATTCCAATCCAAATTAAATCATGCACGTCTTTTGAGAAAGTTGATCTCTCAGATGGTAAGACCATCCAGTTAGGCATATTTACCCAGAAAACTCCTCGAAACCATACGTCCCTTCAAACTTGTCGATCAGGATGGAACCTAAGTCTCTGAGATGGTAGAACGGTTCACTTTTAGTGCCTGCTAGCCCACCAATGTAGAATGTCCGTTATCTGGCATGTCTTTCGAGAAAGTTGATCCCTTAGATGATAAGTCCATCTAGAAATTTCCTGAGATCAAGTAGTCTCTGAAATGAACGCACACCATTAGAGTGGTAGAAACACTTGCAAATAGGTCGACATCGGGAATTGCCAATAAAACCCCTATGTCACGGGACCGAACTCACCACTTGGCCGTGGCACGTTTACCGAAGGATGAGATACCTTTTGGAAACCAACTCATCACACACTGTCAGAGTGGCAGAAACACTCGAAACCCGGGTCAACACTAGTGCTTGCTAGCCCACTTCGGTGAAAAATGACCAAACTGCCCCTTGGGTCATTTTTGATATGTTTCTCAAGAAAGTACATAAGTCCTCAAAGTGGTAAGTCCACCCTTCCAAGATTGTCCCATCCAGTCAAAATGACCATTTTGCCCCTAAGCATCTGATTGCCTTTCAAAACCACACCAACTTTAGGTATCAAGCCGGTAACCTCTCAAGGATGCTTCTAATAGTATTCCTGGTCTTTCAACATTTGTGCTTTTATCCTTTTTCTTACAAAAACTCGAAACCATGGCCTACATTACCACCCCATTAAAGTCCACTGTAATTGAAAGCAGATTGCTTGATCTAAATGAGCTAAACGTGTTGTCAAAACCGAAGAAGGATGCTAGAGGGCCAAAACCTGCTGGAAGAACAACTAAGGATTGTATGGATCTAAACCCTACTGAAAGTAACATCAAATTTGAGCTTGCATATCCTATTGTTTCAAAACCCAATAACTTAGCCTATAATACAGTCCTATAACAAAGCCTCCTTAGATTGAAAGACTGGTCGCTTATCGCTCTGCCAAAGGTCAGGTAAGTTGTTGCCTAAGCCTTGAGGGTTGAAAGGTCGAACCAAGTGATCCCATACACTAACCCATAGTAGAAAATCAGAGTCGGTCAAAAGATTGAAAAAGGTACAAAATGCTATCATCCAGTCAAGGTAGGGTCAAGCCAAAAGAGAGACCAAACCCCTAACAAGGAAAGAGTTGTCATTTCAAGGACGTATAGTTAGACAGCACCCCATTCATTCTATTAACTGTTGCATCCATAACATATGTATGTATTTTGATAAAATTTCAGCATGAGCTTTGCATATATAGGACATAGCTCCTTATAGAAACAGAAGTCACCAATACAATTTATATCATCTCATGTAATAAATATACATCATCATAATTATCCATATACATGTAGTTGTCCATATACCTAGCTATGTGAATCATAAACATCCATCCCTACTCATCCACTAATACATACATATGGCTATCTGAATCATAAGTATCCATTCTGTTCAAAAATTACAAAGTACACTGTCTAATAAAATAAATGCATGTCTAGGTCATGACACAAGAAAAGAAGCTAGGTCTATGATAAAGGGGCATCCATGAGCGGTCGAAATCAATGTCTAGGTCAAAGTTTCCGAAACTAGGCTCAGGTGGAGGCAGTCGACTGCAACCCACTGAATTTGTTCGAGCCCCCTTTTAGAAGTGACGTCTCCTCTCAGAACCGTAGTCACCTGCGTCAGCCATCCAGAAAGCCAAATCAAGGTAAGAAGGTCGACATATGGTAAGTATGGTTTAAAAAGGTAAGGAATATAAATAAAAAAAAAAGAAAACAAGATGAAAAAAGTGAAAAAGATTTCGAATGTTGAGTCAAACTAAATTTCCTACACATTTTGTCTTCACAAGTCAAGTTTCAAGTCAAAATAAATTTTCTATACATTTTACTTTCAAAAGATTTCAAATCTGAAGTCAAAATGAATTTTCTACACATTTTGTCTTTAAAGTTTCAAATTTCGAAACAAAATGAATTTTCTACACATCTTGTCTTCGAAATTTCCAATTTCAAGTCAAAATGAATTTTCTACACATTATGTTTTCAAAATTTCCAATGTCAAATTAAAATGAATTTTTTAAACATTTTATCTTCGAAAATTTAGTTTCAAGTGAAAATAAATTTTCTACACATTTGGTCCAAATTTCAAATCAAAATAGTTTCTAATTCAAAATCAAAAGTTCATTTCAAAATAAATCTCAAAAAAATTTCAATCAAAGTCTATCTCAAGTTTCTTTCTCAAAAAGATTGCTATTCTAATCAAGGTTTTCTAAAACTTTTTCCTTCAAAAAGTCTCATTCAAAAATCAATCCTAAAAAATTTTCAAGGTTACAATCCTCAAAATTTTCCTTTTGCAAAATCTCTATCAATTTCCAATTTTTCCAAATTCGAAGTCCATTTTCAAATCTTTTCAAATATTTTCCTTAAAAGTTTTTCTCTAGAGTTCTGTTTTGAAAAAAATCTTCCTACATTTTTCCTTCAATAGTTTTAGGTTTGCCCAAGTTTCTCGGAGCCTTCTTTGCCAAAAAGACCCCACATGCAAAAGTTTTACCTCTTTCTCCTTTAAAAAGATTTCTTTTCAAAATTTTCAACTCTTTCTGTATTTCAAAAATTCCTCCCGAGTTTTTTAGGGTTTTCTTTGCCAAAAAGGTCCCACCCTCAAATGTTTTATATCTTTTCCCTTCAAGGGCAGTGCTAATTATAGGCGTGGCTGCCCAACACACCTAATAAGTAGCCGCCACCTCAGCTGGGTCCCACCAATACACCTAACACACCCATTGGGCAGCCACGACTGTAATTAGTGTTTCTTTTCTCTTCAAAAATATTTCATTTCAAAGATTTTCTAACTTTTTCCTAAAATTTAAAAAATTTTGAAAGAGTTCCATTTACAAATAGTCCCTACAATTCCCACAACACTACAAGAAGACACAAACAGTGCACTTCACAATATCACAATGACATAATACCGACACACAAAAAGAATTTGTACACATTTTCAAGGTTTTCAAATTTCGAAAGACATGTTCTAATTTTCAAAAATCCAATCATTTTGAAAGTTATCACAAAATTTCTCAAAATTACTTCAAATATTTTCTAAATATCAAATTCTAATAATTCCGTTAATTTCTCAATTTTCTCCAGTTTTCAAATATTTTTCTATTTTTCAAAAGATCAAAAATTTTAAAAGTTTTCAAAAAATTACGAAATTGCATACAATTGTTAAATATATTTTTCTAAGGCACATAGTATAAAAATCTAGACGAAAAACTCAATACCCAAAGATGTAGGAGCAAATCCTCAATTCCTGCATAAACCCTCTTCATATAATCATTCAAAACTATCCAAATTCAATCAAAAGAGCATCAAAATGCAGAAACAACTTCACCAAAGCATTCAAAACATGCTGAAATATTTATTTTGACTATTTACATTACTCAAACATAGTTCCATACATCAAAATCGACACAAAACAAGAAACTCACCTCGTAGAGTTCTCCGATAAAATCTTCTTCTCTGGCGACTATTCCAACGACAGTGACTACTTCCACTAACTCTTTGGGGTTCCCTAAGTTCACTTTTTCAATGTCTTATAGTTTTTTCTTCCAAAAACTTGACAAGAGGCTCTCAACTCTTCAAAACCCATAAGCTTCGAATAAGCAGCTGTTGCTATTTTTAATCCCACGCCTGGCGCCACTAGTAATGGTGCTAGGGTTATTTTAAACCAGGCGCCACTCTTAGTGGTGCCAAAGTCAAGTTCTGGGCAATTTTGCCATTTTTCAAATGCCCCTTTAGGCCAAACTGCTATTTTTAAGTTCCAATCGTTAGAAATCCTCAAATTTCGTCCCTCCAATTGCATTGCGGTCAACATAGGATTCTTACGTTATCGTTTTCTGCCTTCATCAAGCAAAGACAGAAAAAGAAGGGCAACTATAAGCACCCCATTTTTGGTCGCATGGCAATCTCTGGTTTGACCGGACTCACATTGAAACCGATGCAGTCACATTCAAGTCGAAACCAGTTTTCCAGACTTAATCTAATCAATCAATTGCTTCATGAGCCTGCCGAGCCCAATAGAGGCAAAATGCCCTTGGGGCATGGCTTGGTTCAATTCCAATTGACACGTCTTCCTAGAGATGGTAAGTCCCTATTTCAACCTTAATTCCAATTTCAATTCCAATCCAAAGCCAATTCGGCATGTCTTTCAAGAAAGCTAATCCCTCAAACCGTAAGTCTATCTAGTCTGGCATGTTTACCGAGAAAACTACTGGAATGGTAAGTCCCTTCAAACCTGTCGATCGAGACAGAACCCAAGTCCCCGAGATGGTAGAACGGATCAATTCGGTCGCCTGCTAGCCCACCAATGTAGAATGTCTATCATCTGGCACATCTTTTGAGAAAGTTGATCCCTCAGATAATAAGTCCATCTAGCAGCTTCTCGAGATTAGGCAGTCTCTGGAATGAACATACACCGTCAAAGTAATGAAAACACTTACAAACATCGCAACAGTTAAAGTGGCAGAAACACTTGCAAACAGGTCGACATCAGGAATTGTCAAAAAAACCCCTATATAACGGGACCGACCTCGCCTCTTGGCCACAACACGTTTACCAAAGGACAAGAAACCTTTGGAAACCAACTCGTCACACACCGTCAGAGTAGTTGAAACACTCAAAATCCAGGTCAACACCAGTGCCTGCTAGCCCACTTCGGTAAAAAATGATCAAACTGCCCCTTGGGCCCTTTCCGACATGTTTCTTGATAAAGTACCTAAGTCCTTGGAGCTGTAAGTCCACCCTTCCAAGATTGTCCCAAAGATAGTCCGGCATGTTCAAGTGCCTTCCAGTAGGTTCCAGACCAATTTCAGGACCATCCAGTCAAAATAACTATTTTGTCCTTAAGCATCTGATCGCCCCTGGGAACTACACCTACTTTGAATATCAAACCGGTAATCTCCCAGGGATGCTTCTAATAGTATTCTCAACCTTCTAACACCTTTCCGGATCATTCCGAGTCTATTCTGGCAAGTTCGGTGTGAAATGACCATTTTGCCCCTACTGGGCCGATCGCCTTTTCCAATCACGCCGGCTCTGGGTATCAAATCGAAAATCCCTTGAAACACTCTAGTTAGTGTTGCCAAGTCCATTCTTGTAGTTTTCCAGTCAAGTTGACCATTTTGCCTCTAGCAGCTTAAACTACCATTTCAACAATCTTGACATTATTTTTCAAGTTTGTTACCCCCGGGACACTATTTCAAGGGTTTTCACCCATTTTTGGCCTTTTAGATCATTCTCGGCCTCTGGGAACATTCTCAAGCCTTCTGGAGTCACTCCTAGTGGAGTCAAGCCAAAAATTACATGGTAGTCACTAGTACAGGCGCCTACATCTTTTGCCTTGCATATCCAAAGTCAAAAGATATGATTCTTACTGCCTAAAAAACTTTCCTAAGTGGCTGGCACCACTAGTAGTGGCACCAAGCCAAAAATTGGCCTAGCGCCACTACAACAGGCGCCAGGTTGGTTTAAGTTGCCTATAAATACAGACCCTCTGCCTGCGTGAAAAGGGTCTGCAATCTTAGTCCAAAAACGCTGCCTCTCTGAAAATAGAGTTCGAAACCTCTCCAAACCCTAATTCCTTCAAGTCTCTTCAAGTCTTAGCCTCTGTACACACTAACCCTAGCTTATACACACTCTATACACTTAAACACAAGCCTCCAAAGCCTCTATTGAAGACTTAAGGTCCTGCAATTCCAAGGTTCTCAAGCTCAAGTAAAGCAAAGCAAGCAAAGCAAACAAAATAAGAAGAATCCAAGTTTGGTTTTCTCTTTATGTTTATGTACTTCCCCCCTCTCTCTTCTCCCTCCTAACCCACTTGGATTTTCTTCTATTTTAATCTCTCATCTTCTACGTCCCTTTTTGTATGTTTCAAACAAGGGACTCCCCAATTCATGCATAGGAAGAACTGTTGAAAGTCATCGTGTCAAGGGCTTTCTTCTAGTTCAACCTTAGACCTTGTGGATTCAGCCCCCTGGATTATGTGGTAAAGCCTAACTTTATATGTTCACAACTATTTTTGCATTATGCATATCATATTCATACATCTATTCAAATTCATTTTCAAATTTATTTTCAAACTTACATCAAAACTTGCATTCAAAATCTTGTTTTCAAAATCCCAATCTTAAAGTGATTCTAGTCATTCCATGGTTAGGGTTGTTTTAGGAAAGTGATATATTCATTGTGACTATCAAGGTCCATGTTTTTGGTGTAAACCCTAAATTGTTTTTCATCTGAATCACAATCTTAAGATGATTCTAGCCATTTGATGGTTAAGGTTGTTTTAGGAAAGTGTGATATTCAATGTGATCATTATGGTCCATATTCCAAATCCGTGTTGTTTCAAAATCACATTTCTAGAATGGTTCTAATCTTTTCATAGTTAGAATCATTTTAGGGAAGTAAGATATTCAAAAGATTTTCAAAGTCCATATTCAAACCCCTTTCAAAAATTACTTTTCAAGTTCCTTTCCAAAAACTCTCTTCAAAGATCTCCTTTCTCTCGCACCCCGGTTTTTAACCAAGTCCTTTTGACTCAAAAAAAAGCACGGTGCTTTCTCATTAGAACTCATTATCTTAGAAGAATGAGTGCGATTAGGTTTGAACTTGAAATTGATTTGATTAAGGGTTGTTTTTTTTTTTTTTTTAAAGTTTGAAGTCTCCATCTAACTTGATTAAGGTGAGTTAGGTCACCTAAAACTAAATATAATCTAAAGATCAAATTTAGGGTTTTTTTAAAAGGGTTTTGGAAAACTTCCCCAAGAGAGGGGTTTTTAAGAAAATAGGTTGTTTGGCAACATTTAAAAAGTTTTAAGCCCTTTCTGAAAATAACTCCATTTTGGTCTTTTGAAAAGAAAAATCTCTGATCCAGTGGTTGGTTACATGTCGGGAAGATATCCTAAGATTGTCACCCTACCCCGCCCTTTCAGTACTTATATGTCTAACCACCCTTTGTTCACTCACTAGAATAACCTGTTACTATTATCCACTTGAAATCCACTTTAGAGTTTTGAAAATGGGGTTTGGTTATCACTTTTTGGATGAATGATGCACGATGCAAATTTTGAGAAAAATGTTTGAAAACATGAAAGTTTTGGAGGGATTCAAAATAAAAATCTTAAATTGATAGAAATCTTGAATTAAAAAGGGAACCTGGGTTGAAATGAAGGTTCATTTTAAGTTGCTTACGTATCTCATTTGGCAAGAATCAAGTCATTCGTAGTTCGGGCAAGACCCCGATAGAAAATAGGCACATTAGGGTCTTTGGAATGTTTGAGGACGCTTTGAGGTCTTTGGAAAGGTTGTGGCCTTTGAGAAAAGAGGACTTGAGAATTTTGATTTGAAATCGAATGTTGAAGTGTTTTTTGGAATAGAACTTGAAAGTTTTTGAAAGTGCTCTTGAAATGGGATTTTGAAGCGTTTTGAAATGTTTTCGAACATAACTCAAGAGAGTCTTGAAAGTTTTGAAAATTTGATTATGGACTTGAAAATTGGACTTAGAGTCATAAGAGCTCTCATAAACTTGTCTTTAAATAATTTTGAAAGTAGTCTTTGAACACCTTATGAAAGGCATTTTTAATGTTTCATTTACCTTCGAGAGATTAATCATTGAAAAGCTAAACTCCTTCAGGGTACAGAGTTTCGAAAACATGTTTGGAAAAGGGGTTAGAGACTTCTCTTTGGTTTTTAAAACTTTAGGGTTATAGAACCCGTTTTGAATTTCTCACTTACACTTGATCAATCCTCTTTAGGGAAAGAGTAGGGTTGCTTCAAGAATGTGATGTTTAGAAATCATTTGTGAAAAGAGTTTTTGAAAACACTTAGGGTTTTGAAACCCTAATATAGACAACCTTGAAGGTTGTATTTAGTGTATCACCTTCCCTTGGCATTGTCGCGCCCAGATTTTTTGCACTCGAGGAATGCACACACAAGTGAGAAAAATATTGTACTCTCTCGTTAGAACTCATCCTCCTAGAAGAATGAGTGTGACTATGTTTGAATTGAAAATTGGTTTGAATAAAGGGCTTTTGTAAAACATTTGGAGTCACCACCTAACTTGATTAAGGTGAGTTAGGTCACCTAAAAACTAAGCACAATTTGAAAACTACACTTAGGGTTTTTGAAAACAATTTTGAAAATACTTCCTCAAGATAAAGTTTTTAGGAAAACAAGTTGTTTGGCAGCCTTTGGAAAATATGTAAGCCCTTTTTTGAAAATAAACTCCATTTTAGTCTTTCAAAACATTGATCCTAGGTTCGGAGGTTGGTTATGTGTAGGGAAGACGCACTAAGCCATCACCCTATCCCGCCCTTGCAGTACCTACATGTCTATTTACCCTAAATTCACCTATGAGAGTCTTCAACTAACAAATGTTCAATCCTATCCACTTTAGAAAAAGAATGTTTAAAAAGACATGATGCATGATATGCAAGTGCAAGAAAAGGGAGTTGGAAAATAGATTTGGAAAGAAATTGATTTGATTTAAAAAGAAATTTGAAAAGCTAGATTTGATTTTGGAAAGTTTTAGAAATTGGAAATAGAGATTTAGAAATAGATTTTTGGAATTGGAAACTTGCAAATAAATTATGGAATTAGAAACTTGAAAAAAGTTGTGGAATTGGTGATTTGAATGAAGTTGTGGAATTGAAAATTTGAAAAAGGTTGTGACCGCACCCATGAGGGTTGCCTATGTATCTCTTTGGAGGAATCAAGTTAGTCATAGTTCAGACAAGAGTCCGACAGAAAATAAAAGGTTGGATTGGAAGGAAGAGATTTTGATTGGAAAAAGGATTTGATTAGAACTTAGAATAGGAGATTGGAATTTGGAATTTGAAATTGAAAAGATTAGACTTTGATTTAGAAAGATAGAGTTTTGGAAAACCTAGACTTAGGAAAGATAGGCTTTACGAAAGACTTAAGATTTAAGAAAGCTTTGACTCGACTTGGAAGAAATTTAGAAAAGAGTCTAGGGTTTGTGTATGGAGGCTAGGGTTTGGAAAACCTAAAGGAGGCTAGGGTTTTGGGAAGCTACGAGCTCTGTATATCGAAAAGTAGGATTTTTAGACAAAGTTTGCAGACCTCTTTCACGATGGAGGAGGCTATGTATTTATAGACAAGGGAATGACCTAGCGCCTATTGAAATAGCGGCTGGCCAAAAGACCTTCTGGCACCACTCAGGCCAAATATTGGCTTGGCGCCACTAGTAGTGGCGCCATCCACTTAGGAAAGTTTTAAGGTCGGCAAGCAATGTATCTTGAGAAGATTTGGGCGCCTGTACAAGTGACTACCATGCAATTTTTTGCCTAGCTTCACTAGGAGTGACTCCGGAAGGTCCAAGAAGCATTTAAGGGACCAGGAACGGCTCGGAAGGCTTGAAAAAGGCATGAACCCTTAGAACAGGGACCCAGAGGTAATGGACTTGAAAAAGAATGACAAGATGTGTTGGAAGGGTTGACTTGGTCATTAGGGGCAAAACGGCCAACCAAGCAGAAAGCTGCTGGGACGGACTTAGAATGTCCTGGAAGAAGACTCGAGATTTAAAAAAAAATATTTAGAATGTTCTCAAAGGCTGCAGATTTGATACCCAGAGCCAGCGTGGTCGGAAAAGGCGACCGACCCACCAGGGGTAAAACGGTCATGTTGACCGAAAAGTCTCAGAATTGGCTGGAAAATAACTAGAAGGCACCTAATCATGCCTGATCGTCTCTAAGATGATCTTGGAAGGGTGGACTTACCGTGCTAAAGATATAGGTATTATCTCGAGAAACGTGTCAAAAAATGGCCCTAAGGGCAGTTTGGTCATTTTTCACCGAAGTGAGCTAGTAGGCACCGGTGTTGACCTGGGTTTTGAGTGTTTCTGTCACTCTGATGGCAATCTCGTGATAAAGGGGTTTGTTGGTAATTCCCTATATCTACCTACTTGTAAGTATTTTCGCTACTCTGACGGTTGCGATATTTACGAGTACTTTCGCTACTCTGACGATTCGCGGTCATTTCCAAGATTGCCTGATCTTAGGAAGTTGCTAAAGGGACTTAGTGCCTATGAAGTGAACCTTCTTTGAAGGCGTATTGAAACAGACATTTTTGCATTGGTGGGCTAGTAGGCGCCAAAAGTGGACCGTTCTACCATCTAGGGGACTTGGAGTCTCGTCCCAGTCGACAGGTTTGAAGGGTCTTACCATTCCGAAGAAACTTTCTTCAAAAAACGTGCTGGATAGGATAGACTTACTGTCTCGAGGAAATAACTTTCTTGAGAGAGGGATTGGAATTGGAATTGGAAATGGGGACTTACCGCCTTCGGAAAGACGTGCCTATTAGATTTGGAAAGGGAACTTACTGTCTTCGAAAAGACGCGCTTGTGGGAATAGGAAAGAGAACTTACTGTCTTCGAAAAGACGTGTCTGATTTGGAATTAGAAAGGGGACTTACCGTTTTTGGAAAGACGTGCCTACAGGATCGGACCGAACAATGCCACAAGGGTATTTTGGTCATTTTGCCTCTATCTGGGCCTGCTGGGCCCCTGAAGCCACGAATAGACAAGATTAGACTTGGAAAGTTGATTTGACTCAAAATATGTCCGCATTGACTTGAATACAAGTCCGAACGGACTGTAGACCGCTGAGCGGTAAAAAATGGGGGGCTTATAGCTGCCCCTCTTTTTCTGTCTTTCCTTGTCGAAGATAGAAAACGATAAGTAAGAGTCCCATGTTGACCGTGAGGTAGTCGGAGGGACGGACTTTGGAAATTTTTCGACAACGGGGGTTCGAAAATAGATATTAGGCCCAAAAGGCCTTTGAAAATGAGTTTTGGCTGGAAAAAGGGAAAAACTGCCCAGAATTAGCAACTGGCACCACTAGGAGTGGCTCCTTTGGCAGAAATGGCTTGGCGCCACTACTAATGGCGCCAAGCTTAGGATCAAAACTAGAAAAATTTCTGGTTCGAACACTTACAGGAATGTGAAGAATTTGTGAAAAATCGAGAGGCATTGTGAGCAAACTAGCCTAGACAATGAAGGGGCACTTCTTAAGGATCACGGGTGATTGCCAGAAGTAGACCACGTCATCGAAAAAGCCGCCGGAAGAGAAGATTTTGCCAGAGAACTCTAAGAGGTGAGTTTTCAATTTTTTGTTAATTTCGACTTGTAGAATTCCGTTTGAGTTATGTGAATAGTAGAAATTGATGTTTTGACATGTTTGGAACACTATGGTGAAGTTAGTTTTGCATTTTAGTGCTTGTTTGATTGAATTTGAGTGATTTTGCGTGATTATATGAAGGGAGTTTCTATAGGAATTGGGGGTTTGTTCCTACAAGCTTAGGTGTTGGTTTTTTTTTTCGGCTTGACTTTTATACTGTGTGCCTTAGAAAAATCTGTTTAACAACTGTGTGAAGTTTCGTGATTTTTTGAAAACTTGGTGAATTTTTTATTTTTTGAAAAATAGAAAAATACTTTAAAAAGTAGGAAAATTAAGAAGACTTAAGAAATTGATGAAATTTTTAGAGTTTGAAATTTGGAAAAATTAGGGAATTTTTAAAAAAACATTTTAAATGATTTTGAGGAATTTTAGGACATTTTTGAAAACCATTGATTTGTTGGAAAAAAAATAAAACACATGTTTTGAAAATTTCAAAAATTCAAAAAGTGTGCGTGGGTGCTGATGTTATGTGATTGTAATGCTGTGAAGTGCACGGTTTGTGTTTTGTGTTGATGTCATGGGTGTTGTAGGGACCATTTTTAAACGAAACTCTGTCGAAATTTTTAGAAATCTATGAAAGAGTTGAAAAGGGTTTAGAAATAAAATCTTTTTGAAGGAAAAAGACAGAAAACCCTTGAGATTTTACTTAAAGTTGGAAAATCAAAAAGTGTAGGAAATTCGTTTTGACTTATCATTTGAAATCTTTTTATTATTACATTTTTTTGTTTATTTTATTTTACTTTATTTTGTTATTATTTATCTGCATGTACAGTATATTAACACCTCTTATCTTGGCTTACCTTTTCCGGATGGCAGACGCGATTTTTAGTCGACTTAGAGCTTGGCATGACAATTACCCTCTAGATGAGCAGGATATCTTTTGCCGGTCCTTTGGTCGGGTGGCTTCACTTCTGTTAGTGCCGCTTATTCGCAGGTTCATGGAGGCAGTGATTCCCTTTTGGTAGCCTAGCTTGTCTCTCTTCCGTTTTAGGGAATCTGAGCTTGCCCCTACTCCCCATGAGTATGGCTTCCTTCCAAATCTTCGGGATGGTTTAGCGGACATTATCGGTCCTACTTTTCCTGATGGCTGCGTCACGATTGTTTCTTCTTAGCTTAGGCTCCGTTGTGCGGCATTTTCTTTTGATTTGCTGCCCCAATTTCCTTATGTTCCAGTGAAGTTCTTGTTTCTCTCATTTTGAGCTTGCGACAGATAAGGGATTGACATACTCCTCAAGATTGGTCCATTTTTCCATGGTAGCCCTAGCTCTGTGTCTCCTAAACTTGTTGATGTTTCCGCCAGGAGGGATGACTTGGTCGACTATCGGTTATGTGCATTGCTTGTCAAGATTTGTGAGGGGCATTCCCATGCTCCTATAGTTGTGGGAGAGACCTTCGTGAGCCTTACCAGACTCTAGCCGGGGGTCAATGCTCATTTTCAGGGATATGCTTCATTATTCTAGCTTTGAGCGATAAGACACTTATTCGTTACTCCCCTTTTCAATATACGTGGTTTCTAGAGTCAGAAGTCATTTGATTAGCGAGGTCGAGGGTGGGCCATTGCCCCAATCTCTGTTTCTTGTTAGCCATGGAAATTTGAGCTTTCTCAGGTGTGTGCCGGTGCTGGAGATGTCGGAGGGGTGGCCTTAGCTCCTTTTTGCGTTTTACCCTATTCCTTGTTTCTTATTTGAGAGAGAGAGAAAGACATAGAGTTAGTTTTTGTATAAAAACAGTTTATTTATACATATTATACTTTTTTTTTATTTTTTTATAAATGCACATGGAATTAGATGTCTAACTTATTTTGCATGTCCTACTTATATATATATATATATATTTTATGAATGTACAGGTTCACGTGGGAATGGAATTCAATGCATGTTATACTTTTTGGATGAATGTACATACAAGAATGGAATTGAATGCATGTCATGCTTTTTGATGAATGCATGAATAGACAAACTACACATAAATTTAAATGGATGTATAGATTATACATGCCAGGGATGCATTAGTAATACATGTATATAAGCTATTTATAAAGAAGATCCCAGGATTGCCCCAGGGCCTATACTCTCAGGATTCTGTTTCCTTTCTAGAATTTTACCCCATTTAGTATTGTCTCATTCTCATCAGGGTGTGATAGCATTTATACCACTCTTCAGGAATCTTGACCTTACAGTGTGCTATCCTACCCTTATTTTCTACAAGGTTGCTGTTTGGGGTTTTTCTGACCTCACTTGGTTTTTTTTTTTTTTTTCTCTCAGATTTCCAAAATGCCACCGTGGCTAGAGCGACAACTCGCATGCCCTTTGCAGAGCGATAAACAGCTAAGCCCTCAATCCGAGAAGACTTCTTTTAGGATCATAATGCAGGCCAGGTTTAGGGGTTGTAAGAAACAAAGGGATATTTAGGCTCAAAGATTTTCTTTTAGTGGGTTGCTTAAACTAGAACCATCTGAGCACATTTTGGAACATAAGATTGCCCCTGCATTCCTCCCCAGTTCTCCTTCCTCACCCCTACCTGTCTTGGTATTGTTCAGGCTTATTTGGACTAAGCAATTTTCTTTGATCAGAGAGAACTTTAATTTGGGCCGTAATGTAGGCTAGGTTAAGGGGTTTATGAATGAAAAGGATGTGCATGCTCAAATTTGATGTTATTTCTAATAGGGTTTAGATCCATACCATCCTTAGTCGGTTTTCCAGCGGGGTTTCATCCCCTGATATCCTCTAGTTTCAGCAACCCATCTGGCTCATTTAGATCAAGCAATCATTTTCAATCGGAGAGGACTTTAACAGGGTCATAATGTAGGCCACGATTTCAGGTTTTTACAAGAAAGGGTAAAGGCTTGAACCTATTGCTTCTACCGGGCTTTTGTGTTACCTAGGATCACCTTTGAATAGCTATATATTCTTTAAGGAGTTCAGCTTTCTTGTAGTTTGAACCTTGATCTTCTAACGGAGTTGCCCTTTCTTATTTTTTTATTTTATTTTTGTTGACTTGCCCCGTGGTAGCTTTTTCTCTTGGCTTTTTTGTTTCTTCCCTTTCTTTTTGCTTTCTGCGGGACGAACATTTCCAAAACTTCGTTCTCCCAGACCCCTTCCTTAGCATTTTAATTTAATCCATTGTAGGCAGTGATCCCTAGGTCGAGGTTTCTTTCTAAAGAAAAAGGTAATTGGCTCAATAAGTTTGACAAAGGTTGCCTTTAACTATATGAAAAATGAAATGAGGGCCTCTCTTCATTTTAAATAAGATTGCTTGACCCATAGAGCCATCACATTACTTCAGCTTGATGGTCGATGACATTCTCTACCAGATCTCCTGCTGCCTGTCTGCCCTAGTATGGTGGGATGGTTTCGGATCGGGGTTGACAAAAAATCTTTCGCTTTCTGCGAGGCACTAGTGGATTAAGCAAATGGGATATTTTTGTGTATAGTAATAGAATTGAGGGCCTCTAATCATTTCAAATTGAATTGCTTAGTCCATAAAGCCATTGTACAAAATTTAGACAATATTCCTAGGGATGATGTGTTTCGGCCAGTGAACCCCTACTATTCTATCGAATCAACTACTATGTGCTTACCCTAGTGTGGGGGATGGTTATTGGTTTGGGGACATCTGAATAAAAATCAGTTACGGCTCTAGTGGGCTAGGCAAGGGGTAGTTTTTATGTATGATAAATAGAACAATGGCTTCTCATCATTTCGAGAACTCGACTGCCCATCACTTAGCCAGGATATCACGCAAGAGTCACATTTTCAATGAACTCTACACATTTTTTTATGAGACTATCTCCTTCCTATTTCTCACTCTCTCTTTGTCTCTCAATGGTATTGACCCCCTTTTGAATGGGTTGCCCATGCTATCCCATCCTTCAAGCCGAGTCATTTACCAAATGGGAAAGAATCCCTAAATACAACAACTGTCCACAAGAGTATGAGACAAAGGGGATAAACTGGAAACTAACCATTTTCATTTAGAAACATGATTACATGGCATGCAATGTTTATTTAAAGAAGATATGCGAGAAATAGAAAGACGAAAAGAAAATAGACGAATTTTGTGAAAGTCTCCCTTTTCTTGTGGATCTCTTGGTGAGAACCCCTGACAAGGTTTTGGAACTGTCAACTTCTTTAGCATTTCATTCTTCAGGTGTATCACCAAACGACGAAGGGCAGATTGACAGATCTCTTGTGATGTTTGGCATGCATTCGAAAGTTAGGAGATTCTTTTGTAGTAATGCACGTGTCTGACAGAACTTTGCAAATGAGGAATCCTTATTCTACATGGACGGTGATTGTCGCGGCATGGCGGGGAGGTAACGTCTTGCAGATGGATGGTTAGTTCTTCTTGCTCCTTGATGTAGGTTCGGCCTCTTTTAACAACTAGGCTTATCCTCCCATGAGTTTGAATCTGGTGAGATGCTAGAGGGATTCCATTAATTCATTCGTGCTCTCTAACCTATAAAAAGAAAAAGAAAAATAGAATGCAGTCAGCATGTGGAGTTGGAGGTTTTATGTGATTCATGTCCTATGAAGGTCCCTTCTTTGAGGGAATCTAGGCATGATGACAAGTCCATTTTGGAAGTGGGGTTTTGCCCCTATTATGCAATACAATACCTCTTCGACGTGGGCAAGTTGATGTTTCCTTATTTGGGCAATCTTGCCTCCATCGACTGAGAGAGATTTGGGTATCTCTCGAGATATGGTTCTATGCATGCCATGAATCCTTAGGGTTTAAGAACTCGTAGGAGTTTTGGTAGGCTCGATTAACATGAGATTGGATTGCTCCTTTCTCTCTACGGTTGATTTGATGCATGAGAATGAAATGACTTGAGTTTCTTGGAACTCTTATCTCTGAATGGATATAGATGCATGAACATAATAAAAGTGAACATGTGAGCAGTATGATAACAATAAATGAATGATTTAGAAAAACTCCCTTCTTGTCTTGCTTCTATTTTCGGTTCTCTAGGTACTTGGAGATGAGGAGGGGTAGGATAGAAGACGAAAACAAAAGAGAAGTTAGTGCCTTGATTTGAAAATTTTTATGCAATGCATGTCCTAGAAGTGCCCCTACTTGAGAGAAGAACTAAATATGATGTATTTGCTCACTTTTGGAGATAGGGGATTTGCTTCTATATGCAGATACCTTAACGTCAAGTGGAAACCTTCATCCATTCACCCGTTCATCCATCCATTCATTCGTGGGGAATAAAGAAGTACATTTAACTTTTGGGTTTAAGATACAAAAGAATTAAAATACATTTCGATGAGGGAAGGAGGAACATGTTTATTTGGACTTCCACCTATTTAATTTTACATAAGGAATCCTAAACTATTCTTGAGTCTTCAGATTTGCATTCGTTGGATTCGATATTGAGGAGGTCATTGAGAGACCTTGTTGATTGATTGCCCCTTGTCTTCTTGGCAACCCTATCTCCGTGAGCACAGAATGATTGGGGCCCCTCTTATGGAATGAATTGATGTACATGCCATAAGTCCTTAGAGTTACATGGAAACCTTTAGGGTTTAGGTAGGTTTAATGCAAGGGAGAGCGAACTAGGTGTCACTCTCTTTGGGTTGATCATAAGCATGAGAATGTAGTGACTTGAGTTATTGGAACTTTTGTCTTGACATGGAATACGGGATGCATGAAAATGGATGCATAGAGTATAAAGAGAGAGAATACAGTTGAAGTACATATGCATGTATAAGCAGTTAGACAGGCATTATAATAGTATGAATACAGTCATTATAACAACATCAATAGACAGGTATAAATGAAAATAAGAGCAGTCGCCCTTTCCGTCATGGTTTTGAAAACAGTGCGCGTGTCTTAAATCTGGCAGAGGTTCGGCTTTGCATGGTGTCTATATGAGCATGAGGTTGAGGGTTGACTAATGCGTCCTAAAAAGGCTCGGTCCCTGGATCTTCAAACCTAGGCCCACTCCCCGAGGTGTTGCCATGATCGGTTGGTGATCCTAGCGGGGGAACCATTAAGAGGCCGTAGGCGAAGGAACTGACACAGTATTTTGCCCAAACCCAATATACCGTTCCCCCTTTCTAACTAGAAGGGTCATATCAGGGCAAAAATGCAAGTATGTAGAATGCAGATGCACATGCAGTATGTGTGTGATTTTTGAAAGCGGAGGAAAGAGCCCAATAACTCCCATCCATCCTGTTCATCACATTCATGCATGGCAGTTAATAAAATTTAGACAAAAAGCGCACCTACAAAACAAAGATGCAAGAGTTAATATGTAGATGGCAAACTTATTACAAGATAATATGAATAAATGCATGTTTTTTTTAAACAATTTTAAAAATTTGGTTTTGAAAATTTAAAGAGAATAAGATTGAACAAGTTAATTGAAGACTCTACACGGGTGAAGGGTAAAGAGACATGACTACGGCCTAACCTTCTAAGCATCCCCAGTAGAGTCGCCAACTGTAGCGCTCAGATTTTTCGCACTTGAGGAATAAACACACAAACGGGAAAAATATTGTACTCTCTCGTTAGAATTGATCCTCCTAGAAGACTGAGTGCAACTATGTTTGAATTGAAAATTGGTTTGAATAAAGGGCTTTTGGAAAACATTTGGAGTCCCCACCTACCTTGATTAAGGTGAGTTAGGTCACCTAAAAACTAAGCACATTCCGAAAACTACACTTAGGGCTTTTGGAAATGATTTTGAAAATATTTTCTCAAGAGAAAGTTTTTAGGAAAACAGGTCGTTTAGCAACCTTTGGAAAATATGTAAGCCCTTTATTGAAAATAAACTCCATTTTGGTCTTTGAAAACAGTGATTCTAGGTTCGGAAGTTGGTTATGTGTAGGGAAGACGCACTAAGCCATTACCCTACCTCGCCCTTGCGGTATCTACATGTCTATTTACCCTAGATTTACCTATGAGAGTCTTCAACTAACAAATGTTCAATCCTATCCACTTTAGAAAAAGAATGTTTAAAAAGACAATATACATGACATGCAAGTGCAAGAAAAGATAGTTGGAAAATAGATTTGGAAAGAAATTGATTTGATTTAAAAAGAAATTTGAAAAGCTATATTTGATTTTGGAAAGTTTTAGAAATTGGAAATAGAGATTTAGAAATAGATTTTTGGAATTGGAAACTTGCAAATAAATTATGGAATTAGAAACTTGAAAAAGGTTGTGGAATTGGAGATTTGAAAGAAGTTATGGAATTGAAAAATTGAAAAAGGTTGTGACCGCACCCATGAGGGTTGCCTACGTATCCCTTTGGAGGAATCAGGTCAGTCATAGTTCAGACAAGAGTCCGATAGAAAAATAGAAGGTTGGATTGGAAGGAAGAGATTTTGATTGGAAAAGGGATTTGATTTGAACTTAGAATAGGAGATTGGAATTTGAAATTTGGAATTTGAAATTGAAAAGATTAGACTTTGATTTAGAAAGATAGAGTTTTGGAAAACCTAGACTTAGGAAAGATAGGCTTTAGAAAATACTTGATATTTAAGAAAACTTTGACTTGACTTGGAAGAAATTTAGAAAAGATTTTACTCGAATGTTGGACATGGAAGATTAGGAAAAAGATTGGATTTAGGAAAAGTTTGAATTAGGGAAGTTTCAAAATAGGAAAGTGTTATTTTAGGAAAGTTTGTTTTACGAAAGTTTCAACTTAGGAAGGTTTTGACTTAGGAAAGTTTTGAATTAGGAAGGTTTTGGATTAAGAAAGTTTCATTTTAAGAAAGGTTTTGAAATAGAAAAGTTTAAGATTTAACAAAGATTTGAATTGGGAAAGTTTAAAATAAAAAAGGTTTAAAATTTAGAAGGTTTGAGATTTAGAAAGTTTTAACTTAAGAAAGTTTCGAATTTGGAAAGTTTTGGATTTGGAAAGATTTGAAATTTATAAAGTTTAGGATTTAGAAAGTTTTAGACTTGGAAATATGAGATTTAGAAATGTATGAAATTAGAAAATGGTTGAATTGAGAAAGATTTGGAAGCTTAAAGTTTAAGGAAAGATTTTTATGTTCAAGTTTTGGAAACCTAAAGTTTAGGAAAATATAGGATTAGGAAGGAGTTGAATTAGGAAAGATTTGGATTTTTTTCCTAAGAAGAAGCGTTTTGATTTTGTTTCAAAAAATGGAGGATTGGATCTAGTTTCCTAAATGGAAGATTAGATTTGGTTTTCTAAAGGGAAGATAGGATATGACAAGGATTTGGAAAGGAAAGTTTTAGAAACCCTAGATTGGGAAGACTATAGTTTTGACGTAGAAAATAGGTTTTTAGAAAACTTATGATTTAGATGTAAAAAGTGAGATTTTGGAAACGTAGGCTTTAAGGCAAGATTGAAAATCATGTTTTTGGTAAGGAAAATTAGGTTTCCTAATTGTGAATTATAGGGTTTGACTTGGGTACCAAGAAAAAGAATTTTTGGAAAGTGAGTTTTTGGAAACGAAGATTTTGGAAGGAGATTCTACAGAGGAGATTTTAGAAAGGGAGTTTTGAAGATAGAGTTTTTGGAAAGATTTTTGGAAGAAGATTGTTGGAAAGAATTTTTAGGAAAGAGATTTAGGGAGAAAGTTTTCTAAGAAGGAAACCTAAAGAGTGTTTTTAGAAAAGGAATTTTGAAAAGAGCTTTTGGGAAAGGAGTTTAAAAAGAAGTTTTGAGAAATAGATTCTTGGAGGGAGTTTTTGAAAACAATTTTGGAAAGGAAATTGGAAAGAGTTTTTAGAAAGCATGTTGGAGAAAAGATTTTTAGAGGGAGAGATTGGAAAAGAGAGTTTTTTAGAAAGTATATAAAATATCTCACTTTCCTAAAGCGATTCTAACCATAGGAAAGTTAGAGCCACTTTAGGATAGTGGTTTTGAAAACAACAAGGATTTTGAAAATATGGACTGTATTGGTCACTTCAAATGTATCACTTTCCTAAAGCAACCCTAGCCATGGAAATGCTAGAATCACCCTAGCATTGTGATTTTAAAAACAAGTTTTGAAAAAGAAGATTTTGATGTGAGTTTGAAAATGATGTTAATGCAAGTTTTGAAAACGAGTTTGAAAGCGAATTTTAGAAGACTACAAGATCATGATATGCACCATGCAAGTTGGGGTTGTGAACATACAAGGGTAAAGGCTTCACCACATAATCAACGGGGCCGAGCCCACGTGGTCTCCAGTTAGACTAAAAAAAAGCCCCCGACACGGTGACTCTCCAATAGCCTAATCCTACACATGGATCAGGAAGTCCCTTGTTTCAAGCATGCAAAGAAAGGGGGGAAGAAGATGGAGGATTAAAATAGAAGAATATCCAAGTGGGTTAGGAGAGAGAAGAGAGGGGGAAGATACGGAAACGTAAATAAGAAGCTTACCTTGGGTTTTCTTAATTTTGCTTAACTTTGCGTGATTTGCTTTGGTCTTCACTTCAGTCTTCATCTTGATCTACGTCTTAATCTTCGAGTGTTTGCTTCGATCTTTAAGAGCTTCAGATTGCAGCACTTCAAGTCTTTAATGGAGGCTTTGGAGGCCAGTGTATGAGTATATGAGAGTGTGTATGAGTGTATAGGAGGCTAGGGTTTATGTATGGAGGCTAGGGTTTGGAAAACCTAAAGGAGACTAGGGTTTTTGGAAGCCACGAGCTCTGTATACCGAAAAGTAGGGTTTTTAGACCGAGTTTGCAGACCTCTTTCACACTAGACGAGGCCCTTTATTTATAGACAAGGGAATGACCTGGTGTCTGTTGCAGTGGCACTAGGCCAAAAAACCTTCTGGCGCCACTAGGAGTGGCGCCAGGCCAAATATTGGCTTGGTGCCACTAGTAGTGGCACCAGCCACTTAGGAATGTTTTAAGGTCGACAAGCAACGTATCTTGAAAAGATTTGAGTGTCAACCACTTAGGAAAGTTTTACGGTCGGCAAGTAATGTATCTTGAGAAGATTTGGGTGCCTGTACTAATGACTACCATATAATTTTTAGCTTGGCTTCACTAGGAGTGACTCCGGAAGATTCGGGAAGCATTTAAGGGACCGGGAATGGCCCGAAAGGCTGAAAAAGGGCAGGAACCCTTAGAATATGGTCCCAGAGGTAATGGACTTCAAAAAGGATGACAAGATGTGTTGGAAGGGTTGACCGGGCCATTAGGGGCAAAACGGTCAACCGGGCCAGAAAGCTGCCGGGATGGACTCAGAATATCCCTGAAGAAGACTCAAGATTTAAAAAAATTATTTAGAATGTTCCCAAAGGCTACTGGTTTGATACCCAGAGCCGGTGTGGTCAGAAAAGGTGACCGCCCCACTAGGGGCAAAACGGTCGTTTTAACCAGAAAGTCTTGGAATTGGCCTGAAATTGACTAGAAGGCACCTAATCATGCCAGATCATTTCAAAGACAATCTTACAAGGGTGGACTTACCATTCTGAAGACTTAGGTATTATCTCGATAAACGTGTCAGAAAATGGCCCTAAGGGTAGTTTGGTCATTTTTCATCAAAGTGGGCTAGCAGGCACCGGTGTTGACCTAGGTTTTGAGTGTTTCCACCACTCTAATGGTGGTCTTGTGATATAGGGGTTTGTTGGCAATTCCCTATATCGACCTGCTTGCGAGTATTTTCGCTACTCTAATGGTTGCGATGTTTACGAGTACTTTCGGTACTCTGATGGTTCGCAATCATTCCCAAGACTACCTGATCTTGGGAAGCTGCTAAAGGGACTTAGCGTTTAAGAAGTCAACTTTCTTGGAAGGCATGCCGAAATGGACATTTCTGCATTGGCAGGCTAGCAGGTGCCAAAAGTGGACCATTATACCATCTAAGGGACTTGGGGTCTCGTCTCGGTCGACTAGTTTGAAGGGACTTACCATTCTGAAGAAACTTTCCTTGAAAAACGTGTCAGAAAGGATAGACTTACTGTCTCAAGGAAACAACTTTCTCGAGAGAGGAATTAGAATTGGAATTGGAATAGGGGACTTACCACCTTCGGAAAGACGTGCTTATTGGATTTGGAAAGGGGACTTACCGTCTTCAGAAAGACGCGCTTGTGGGAATAGGAAAGGGGACTTACCGTCTTCAGAAAGACGTGCCTGATTTGGAATTGAAAATGGGACTTACCGTCTTCGGAAAGACGTGCCTACGGGATTGGACTGAACAACGCCCACAAGGGCATTTTGGTCATTTTGTCTTTATTTGGGCCTGGTGGGCCCGCGAGGCGATGAATTGATAGGATTAGACTTGAAAAGTTGATTTGACTCAAAATATGTCCGCATTGACTCAAGTTTGACTCAAGTTTGGACGGACTGTAGACCACCGAGCAGTCAAAAATGGGGTTCTTACAAGCATCCCTAACCATAAAAGATTAGAGACACCTTAGGGTTGTGAGTTTTTGAAAACATTATGTAAAATAGTCTTTGGAAAACATTAAGTGCATAACCATTTTAGTTGAGACGAGTTTAGGAGAATTTCTTGGAGACATTTTTAAAGATAGAGTGTGGGAATACTTGAAAAAGGTTTTGGAGTTGATTTTTGAAATCTCAAGAGAGTAGGATGGTTTTTGAGTTGAGGGATTATTTAAAAATGGGTCTTTAAATTGGAGCCTTGAAGCTTACAAACCTAGGTTGGGTTGATCTAAGGTCAACTAACTCATGTTAAACTAACCTAGGGCTAGCTAAATAGGGTTAGGTTAGCTTAGGGTTAAGGTGACCTAAGATTAACTAACTGAGGTTAGGTTAACCTAGGGTTAAAGTGACCTAAGGTTAACTAACTAAGGTTAGGTTAACCTAGGGTTAAGGTGACCTAAGGTTAACTAAGGTTAGGTTAACCTAGGGTTTGGTTAACTTAGGGTCAGGTTAACCTAGGGTTAAGGTGACTTAGGGTTAACAAACTTGGGTTAGGTTAAGCTAGGGTTGAGGTGATCTAATTTTAACTAAGGTTAGGTTAACTTAGGGTTTGGTTTTACCTAGGGTTAACTAACTTGGGTTAGGTTAATCTAAGGTTGGACAACTAAGGTCAAATTAACCTAGGGTTAGAAGGTGGTTTTGAATGGTGGTTTGGAACTAGGGTTTTAAAAGGTGGTTTTATGCATGAAATTTGAAACTGGATTTTGAAAACTATTTCATGAAAACCACTCAAGTGAGTGTTGGTGTCCTATAGTGTAAGCACCCCATTTTTGCCCACTCGACAATCTCCGGCCCGATTGGGCTCACTTTTATACAACACATGCATATTCAGACTCTAACCCGACTTCTGAACTCTAATTTATTCCACTAATTGCTTCCCGGGCTCGTAAGGCCCACCTGAAGCTAAATGACCATTTTGCCCCTAGGCATCCGAGCACCCCGGGGACCACACTGGCTCTGGGTATCAAACCGGTAACCTCTTAAGAATGCTTCTTATAGTATTCTCGACCTTCCTTTATCTTTCCGGATCATTCCGATTCAATTCCGACAAACCCGGTACAAAATGACCATTTTGCCCCTGGTGGGCTGGTCGCCTTTTTCAATCACACCAGCTTTGGGTATCAAACCGGTAACCTTTGGGAAAATTCTAAATAATGTCTCCAAATCTCGAGTCTTCTTCCAGGACATTCTGAGCCCGTCCCGATTGACCGTTTTACCCCTAATGGCCCAGTCAACCCTTTTGACAATTCATGTCATCCTTTTTCAAGTGAAATACCTTCGGGACCCTATTCTGAGGGTTCCTGTCCCTTTTCGGCTTTCCGGGGCATTTCCAATCCCTTAAATCCTTCCCGAACCTTTCGGAGCCACTCCTAGTGAAGTCAGGTTAAAAATTGTATGGTAGTCACTAGTACAGGAGCCTAAATCTTCTAAAGATACGTTGCTTGCCAACCTTAAATATTTCCTAAATTGCTGGTGCCACTAATATTGGCGCCAAGCCAAAAAACGGCCTGGCGCCAGCAGGAGTGGCGCCAATGTAATTTTTGGCCTAGCGCCACTGCAACAGGTGCTAGTGCAATCCTCTGTCTATAAATACAGAGCCTCCTCCAGCGTGAAAGAGGTCCACAAACTTAGTTTAAAAACCCTACTTTTCGATACACAGAGCTCGTAGCCTCACAAAACCCTAGTCTCCTTTCGGTTCTCCAAACCCTAGCCTCCATACACAAACCCTAGCCTCCCATACACTCATACACTCTCATATACTCATACATTAGCCTCCAAACCCTCCATTGAAGACTTTAAGTACTGCAACCTAAAGCTCCTGAAGATCGAAGACAAGTTCTTGAAGACTAAAGCAAAGCAAGGACCGAAACAAGAAAAGCAAAGCACGCAAAGCAAAGCAAAATAAACAAGACATAAGGTAGGCTTTCTATTTATGTTTACGCATCTTTCCTCCTCTTCTCTCTCTGAACCCACTTGGGTTTTCTTCTATTTTAATCTCGCATCTTCTTCCCCCCTGTAAGCACCCCATTTTTGACCGCTCGGCAGTCTACACTCTGTCCAGACTTGTTTTCAAGTCATTGGGGGCGTATTCCAACCGAAACTAACTTTCCAAGTCTAATCCCGTCTGTCCATTGCTTCGCGGGCCTGCCAGGCCCAAATAGAGGCAAAATGACCAAAATGCCCTTAGAGGCATTGTTTTTGTCCAATTCCAACTCCAACCCCTCTCTAAAGACAGTTTATTCCTCAAGACGGTCCCAAACCAGGCACGTCTTTTCGAAGACCATAAGTCTCCTTTCCAATCCCACTCTTGAGACAGTTTATTCCTCAAGACGGTTTCAATCCAGGCACGTCTTTTTGAAGACGGTAAGTCCCCTTTCCAATCCCTCTCTCGAGACAGTTTATTCCTCGAGACGGTTCCAATCAGGCACGTCTTTTCGGAGACAGTAAGACCCCTTTCCAATCCCTCTCTCGAGACAGTTTACTCCTCAAGACGGTTCTAATCCAGGCACGTCTTTTCGAAGACGGTAAGTTCCCTTTCCAATCCCTCTCTCGAGACAGTTTATTCCTCGAGATAGTTCCAATCCAGGCACGTCTTTTCGAAGACAGTAAGTCCTCTTTCCAATCCTACTCTCGAGATAGTTTATTCCTCGAGACGGTTCTAAATCAGGCACGTCTTTTCAAAGATGGTAAAACCCCTTTCCAATCCCTCTCTCGGGACAGTTTATTCCTCGAGACGGTTCCAAATCAGGCACGTATTTTCGAAGACGATAAGACTCCTTCTAATCCCTCTCTCGGGACAGTTTATTCCTCGAGATGGTTCCAAATCAGGCACGTCTTTTCGAAGGCGGTAAGACCCCTTTCCAATCTCTCTCTCTCGACAGTTTATTCCTCGAGACGGTCCGAGTAGCGAAAATACTCGTAAATATCATAACCGTTAGAGTAGCGGAAATACTCACAAATAGGTCGATATAGGGAATTGCCAACAAACTCCTGTGTCACGACGACCGCCATCAGACTGGCAGAAACACTCAAAACCCAGGTCAACACCAGTGTCTGTTAGCCCACTTCGGTGAAAAATGACCAAACTGCCCTTTGGACCTTTTCCGAGACTTTCCGGTCAAGATGACCATTTTGCCCCTAGGCATCCGAATGCTCCGGGAACCACACCGGCTTTGGGTATCAAACCGGTAACCCTTTGAGATTACTTCTTATAGTATTCTCAACCTTTCCTTATCTTTTTGAATCATTCTGAGTCAGTTCCGGCCAACCCGATACAAAATGACCGTTTTGCCTCTGGTGGACCGGTCTCCTTTTTCAACCACACCAACTCTGGGTATGAAATTGGTAACCTCCCGAGAATACCTCTTATAGTATTCTCAATCTTCCTTTATCTTTCCGAATCATTCCGAGTTAGTTCCGACAAACCCGATACAAAAATGACCGTTTTGCCCCTGGTGGGCTGGTCTCCTTTTCCGACCACACCAGCTCTAGGTATCAAATCGGCAACCTTTGGGAACATTCTAAATAATGTTTCCAAATCCCAAGTCTTCTTCTGGGACAATCCGAGTTCGTCCCGGCAGCTTCCTGATCCGATTGACCATTTTGCCCCTAAAGGCCCGGTCAATCTTTCTGACATACCATATCCTCATTTTTTAAGTCAAATACCTCCGAGACACTATTCTAAGTGTTCCTTCTCTTTTCCGACCTTCCGGGTCATTCCCGACTTCTTCAAATCATTCCCAGACTTTCCGGAGTCACTCCTAGTGAAGCCAGGCTAAAAATTGCATGGTAGTCACTAGTACAGGCACCCAAGTCTAGTCAAAGATACGTTGCTTGCCGACCTTAAATATTTCCTAAATGGCTGGCACCACTAGGTGTAAATTCTGGCCTAGCGCCACTACAACAGGTGCTAGTGTTGTCCAACCTCTATAAGTACAGAGCCTCCTCCAACGTGAAAAAGGTCTATCAACTCAGTCTAAAAATCCTATATTTCGATATATAAAGCTCGAGCACCTCAAAAACCCCAGCTTCCCTAGGTTTTCCAAACCCTAGCCACCAAACACTAAACCCTAGCCTCCTATACATCCCCATACACTCATACACTAGCCTTCAACCCTCCTTCGAAGACTTGAAGAGTTGCAATCTGAAGTTTGAAGATTGAAGGCGGCTCTTGAAGGTTGAAGATGAAGATCAAGACGAAGACCTAAGAAAGCAAGGCACGCAAAATAAACAAGATACAAGGTAGGTTCTCCATTTAAATTTTCGCACTTTCTCCTCTCTCTTCTCTCCCCTAACCCACTTGGGTTTTCTCTATTTTAATTCCCCATCTCTTTCCCCCCCTTTCTTTGCATGCTTGAAACAAGGGGACTCTCGGTCCATGTGTAGGATTAGACTATCGGAGGGTCACCATATCGGGGGCTTTCCTTTAGGCTAACCGGAGACCACGTGGGTCCGACCCCCTTGATTATGTGGTGAAGCCTTAGCCTTCTATGTTCATGACCCCAAAATTGCATTGTGCATATCATGATCTTGCATCTTCCAAAAACCCTTTTCAAAGTTGTTTTCAAAATCGTTTTCAAACTTGTTTTCAAAATTGTATCAAAATCTCCTTTTTCAAAACATGTTTTCAAAATCATAATCCTAGGGTGATTCTAGCCTTTCCATGGGTAGGGTTGCTTTAGAAAAGTGTTACATTCAAAGTGACCAATATGGTCCATATTTTCAATTCTTATTGTTTTCAAAACCGCTTTTCTAAAGTGGTTCTAGCCCTCCTATGGTTAGAATTGCTTTAGGAAAGTGAGAGGTTTTTACACTTCCTAAAAACTCTATTTTCAAAAAACTCTTTTCCTAAAAATCTCTTTCAACATACTTTCCTAAAACTCTCCTCTTCAAAGTTGTTTTCAAAAACTCCCTCCAAAATCTATTTTTCAAAGCTTCCTTTTTCAACTCCTTTCCAAAAACTCTTTATGCTCAAAATTCACTTTCTAAAAACACTCCCTAAATTCACTTTCCTAAAAACTCTCTCCAACAACCTCCTTCCCAAAAATCTTTCTAAAAAACTCTCTTTTCAAAATCTCCCTTCTAGAAACCCCCCTAGGATTTTCCTTCTAAAATTTTCATTTCTAAAAAACACACTTTCCAAAAACTCCTCCCTAGGATTCCCTTCTAGAAAACCTTCGTTTCCAAAAACGCACTTTCCAAAAACTCTTTTCTTAGAGCCCAAGTCAAGCCCTGGAACTCACGATTAGGAAACCCTAACTTTCTTTCCAAAAACATGATTTTCAAACTTTGCCCCAAACCTAGGTTTCCAAAACCTCTTGTTTTCACATCCAAACTATACACATTTTCAAAACCTATTTTCTACGTCAAAAACTATAATTTTCTAAATCTAGGGTTTCTAGAATCTCCCTTTCCAAATCCTTGCCAAATCCTATCTTCCCTTTAGGAAACCAAATCAAATCTCCCCGTTTAAGAAACTAGATCCCGTCCTCCGTTTTTGGAAATAAAATCAAACCTTCTCTTTTAGAAACAAAATTCAATCCCTTCCTAATCCAAACCTTTCCTAATTCAACTCCTTCCTAAACTTCTACTTTCCTAAATCTTAAGTTTCTAAAATTTGAACTTGAAAATCTTTCCCAAATTTTAAAACTCAACTTCCACATCTTTCCTAATTCAACCCTTTCCTAATTCTACCCCTTTCCAAATCTTAACTTTCCAAGTCCAGGTTTTCAAATCTTTCCTAATCTCAAAACTTTCTAAATCCTAAGCTTTCTAAATTCCAAATCTTTCCTAATTCAAAACATTTCTAAATTCAACACTTTCCTATTTCAAAACCTTTCTTAAAATGAAACTTTTCAATTTTCAAAACTTCCTCATTTCAAAACTTTCTTAAACCTAAAACTTTCCTAAGTCGAAAACATTCCTAATTCCAAAACTTTCCTAAAATGACACTTTCCTAAATCAAAACTTTCCTAATCTGAATCCTTCCTAATTCCAAGCTTTCCTAATCTTCCATATCCAATCTTCAAGTCAATTCTTTTCCAAAATCTTTCTAAGTCAAATCCCATCCTTCTTTTCTAAGTCCTATCTTTCCTAAGTCTAGGTTTCCTAAAACCAAGTCTTTCAAAATCAAATCTTTTCAAATCTTCCAATCAAAGTTCAATTTCTCAATCTTCCAATTCAATTTACAATTCAACTCCTTTTTCAAATCAAACATTCTATTTTCAATCGGACTCTTGTCCGAACTACGACTGACCTGATTCCTCCAAAAGGATACGTAGGCAACCTTCATGGGTGCGGTCACAGCATTTTTCATATCTCAAATTCCACAACATTTTTCAAATTTCTAATTCTACAAAACCTTTCCAAATCTCCAATTCTAGATTCCAATTCTATGTTCTATTTTCAAATTTCAAATCCAAAAATCTATTTTTCAAATCTCACTTTCCAATTTCAAAAATTTTTCAATTTCAATTCTATCTCTTCAAATCTCTTTTCAAATCAATTTCTTTTCAAATCTTTTTCCAAATCTATTTTCTAAGTCTCTTTTCTTGCACTTGCATATCATACATCATGTTAATTTCTTTTCAAACATTGTTTTTCTAAAGTACATAGGATTGAACCATTAGTTAGTTAAAGACTCTCATAGGTGAATCTAGGGTAGATTGACATGTAGGTATCGAAAGGGCGGGGTAGGGTGATGGCTTAGTGCGTCGTCCCTACACGTAACTAACCTCCGAACCTAGATCACTGATTTCAAAGACCAAAAAGAGTTATTTTTCAAAAAAGGGCTAAATGTTTTCCAAAGGTTGCCAAACAACCTGTTTTCCTAAAAACCCTCTCTTGAGGAGATATTTTCAAAATCGTTTTCCAAAAACCCTAAGTGTAGTTTTTGGATTATTCTTAGTTTTTAGGTGACTTAACTCACCTTAATCAAGTTAGGTGGCGACTCCGAATCTTTTTCAAAAGCCCTTTATTTAAACTTATTTTCAATTCAAACCTAGTCGCACTCATTCTTCTAGGAGGGTGAGTTCTAACGAGAGAGTACAGTATTTTTTCTGCTTGTGTGAGTATTCCTCGAGTGCGAAAAATCTAGGCGCGACACCCCCCCTTTTCTTGCATGCTTGAAATAAGGGATTTCCTGGTCCATGTGTGGGATTAGGCCATTAGAGGGTCACCGTATCAGGGGCTTTCTTTTAGTCTAACTGGAGACCACGTGGGTTCAGCCTACTTGATTATGTGGTGAAGCCTTTAACCTTGTATGTTCACGACCCTAACTTGCATTGTGCATATCATGATCTTGCATTCCTCCAAAATTCGTTTTCGAACTCATTTTCAAAAATTTGCATAAAAAACATCTTTTTCAAAACTTGTTTTCAAAATCACAATCCTAGGGTGATTCTAGCCTTTTCATGGTTAGGGTTGCTTTAGGAAAGTGTTACATTTAAAGTAACCAATATGGTCCACATTTTCAAAATCATCGTTTTCAAAACCACTATCCTAAAGCGGTTCTAAACTTCTTATGGTTAGAAACGTTTTAGGAAAGTGAGATATTTAATGTACTTTCTAAAAACTCTCTTTTCCAATACACTTTCTAAAAATTCTCTTCAACCTTCCTTTCAAAATTCCTTTCCAAAGTTGTTTTCTAAAACTTCCCTTCACGAAACTCACTTTCCTAAAAACTCCTTTCCAAAACGCTTTCTTCAAAATCCACTTTTTAAAAACGCTCCCTAAATCTCTCTCAAAATGTTGCTTTCCCAAAACTCTCTCTTCAAAACTCACTTTTTAAAAGCTCCTCTCTAGGATTTCCTTCCAAAAATCTTCCTTTCTAAAAATTCACTTTCCAAAATCTCTTTTCTAGAGCCCAAGTCAAACCCTAGAACCCACAATTAGGAAACTCTATTTTCCTTCTCAAAAATATGATTTTCAATCTTGCCTTAAAATCTAGGTTTCCAAAATCTCCTTCTCTACATCTAAATCCTAGGTTTCCAAATCCTCTTTTCTATGTCAAAACTAATGTCTTTCAAATCTAGGGTTTCTAAAACACCATCCTTCCAAATCCATGCCAAATCCAATCTTTCCTTTAGGAAACTAGATCCAATCTCCCATTTAGGAAACTAGATCCTATCATCCATTTTTGGAAACAAAAATCAAAGCACCTCTTTTAGAAACAAAATCCAATCCTCTATTTTAGGAACTAGGAATCCCAACCTTTCCAAATCCTAAACTTCAAATCTTTCCAAATCTAAAACTTTCTAAACTCAAAACTTTCTTATTTTCAAAACTTCCCTATTTCAAACCTTTCTAAATTTCAAACTTTCCAATTTCAATACTTTCTTAAAACAAAACCTTTCTTATTTCAAAACCTTTCTTAAAATGAAACCTTTCTTATTTTAAAACTTTCCTAAATGACGCTTTCCTAAAACGAAACTTTCCTAATTCGAACCCTTCCTAAATCTAATCTTTCCTAATCTTCCAAAGTTCAACATTTGAGTCAAATCTTTTCTTAACTTTTAAGTCCTTCCTAAAACCTCTCTTTTCGAAGTCTAGATCTCTTAAACCTCAATCTTTCCAAAACAAGTCCAAATCTTTCCTCCAACTTCCATCTCTCCCAATCAAAGTTCAATCTCTCAGTCTTCCAATCCAAATTCCAATTCAACTCCTTTTTTCAAATCAAATTTTCTATTTTCTATCGGACTCTTGTCCAAACTACGACTGATCTGATTCCTCCATGTTGCGCCCAGATTTTTTGCACTCAAGAAATACACACACAAGCAGAAAAACATTGTACTCTCTCGTTAGAACTCACCCTCCTAGAAGAATGAGTGCGACTAGGTTTGAATTGAAAATAAATTTGAATAAAGGGCTTTTGGAAAACATTTGGAGTCGCCGCCTAACTTGATTAAGGTGAGTTTGGTCACCTAAAAACTAAGTATAATCCGAAGACTACACTTAGAGTCTTTGAAAATACTTCCTCAAGAGAGGGTTTTTAGGAAAACAGGTTGTTTAGCAACCTTTAGAAAATAATTAAGCCCTTTTTGAAAATAAACTCCATTTTGGTCTTTCGAAAACAGTGATCTAGGTTCGGAGGTTAGTTACGTGTAGGGAAGACGCACTAAGCCATCACCCTACCCTGCCATTGCTGTACCTACATGTCTATCTACCCTAGATTCACCTATGAGAGTCTTCAACTAACAAATGTTCAATCCTATCCACTTTAGAAAACAATGATGCACGATATGCAAATGTAAGAAAAGAGAGTTGGAAAATAGATTTGGAAATAGATTTGAAAAGATAGAATTGAAATTGGAAAGTTTTGGAAATTAGAAATATAGATTTGTAAATAGAAACTTGAAATTAGAAAAATAGATTAAGGAATTGGAGATTTGAAAAAAGTTGTGGAAATAGAAGCTTGAAAAAAGGTTGTGGAATTGGAGATTTAAAAGAAGTTATGACCGCACCCATGAGGGTTGCTTACGTATCTCTTTGGAGAAATCAGGTCAGTCGTAGTTCGGATGAGAGTCCGATAGAAAATAAAAGGTTTGATTGGAAAATGAAATTGAATTGGAATTTGGATGATTTGAATTTAGAATACAAGATTGGAATTTGAAATGGAATAATAGAGACCCTAGACCTAGGAAGATAGGATTTAGAAAGAACTCGAGATTCAAAAAGACATGACTCAAATATTCGACTTGGAAGATCGAAGAAAGATTGGATTTAGGAAGGGTCCGAATTAGGAAAGGTCCGATTTGGGAAAATGTCATTTTTCGAAAGTTTCGTTTTAGGAAAGTTTCAATTTAGGAAAGTGTTAGATTAAGAAAGTTTTAAAATAGGAAGCATTTCGTTTTAAGAAAGTTTTGAAATTGGAAAGTTTTGAGTTTGGAATATTTTGAAATAGGGAAGTTTTGAAAGTTAGAAAGTTTAGAATTTAGAAAGTTTTAGATTTGGAAAGATTTGAAGTTTAGGGAAGTTTAGAATTTTAGAAAGATTCAAAGTTTGAGTTTTGGAAATTCTTGAAATTAGGAAAGGTTTAGACTAGAAAGGATTGAGATTTCTATTTCCTCAAACAAGGGATTAGGTTTTGTTTCTAAAATGAGATGTTTTAATTTTGTTTCCAAAAACGGAGGATTAGATCTAGTTTCCTAAAGGGAAGATTGGGTTTGGTTTCCTAAAAGAAAGATTGGATTTGGTATGGATTTGGAAAGATGGAGTTTTGGAAATTCCAGTTTTGGGAAGACTATAGTTTTGATGTAGAAAATAGGTTTTGGAAATATATATAGTTTTGATGTAGAAAGCAAGAGGTTTTGGAAACCTAAGTTTTGAGGCCAAAGTAAGGGATTGGAAATCATGTTTTTCGAAAGGAAAATTAGGGTTTCCTAAACGTGGGTTCTAGGATTTGACTTAGACACCAAGAAAAGGGATTTTTGGAAAGTGAGTTTTTAGAAAGGGAGATTTTAGGAAGGAAATCCTAGAGAGGAGTTTTTGGAAAATAAACTTAAAAAGGGAGTATTTTTGGAAAGAGTTTTTAGGAAACAGATTTAGGAAAGAGATTTTTGGGAAGAGTTGTTTAGGAAGGAAACGTAAGGAGCGTTTTTGGTGAGTGAACTTTGACGAAAGTATTTTTAGAAGGGAGCTTTTAGGGTAGACGTTTTTGGAAAGAGTTTTTCTAGGAAGGAGACCTAGGGAGCACTTTTAGAAAGTGAATTTTGAGGAGAGTGTTTTGGAAAGGAGTTTTTAGGAAGTTTTGAAACCTAGATTTTTGGATGGAGTTTTTGAAAACAATTTTGGAAAGAAGATTAGAGAGAATTTTTAAAAAGTATGTTGAAAGAGAGGTTTTTAGAAGGAGAGATTTAAAAAGAGAGTTTTTAGAAAGTATATAAAATATCTCACTTTCCTAAAGCGATTCTAACCATAAGAAAATTAGAGCCACTTTAAGATAATGGTTTTGAAAACAACAATGTTTTGAAAATATGGATCATATTGGTCACTTTAAATATAACACTTTCCTAAAGCAACTCTAACCATGAAAAGGCTAGAATCACCTTCGGATTATGATTTTGAAAACAAGTTTTGAAAAAGAAGATTTTGATGCAAGTTTGAAAACAATTTTGATGCAAGCTTTTGAAAACGAGTTTGAAAACGAATTTTGGAAGAATGCAAGATCATGATATGCACAAATAGGGTCGTGAACATACAAGGTTAAAGGCTTCACCACATAATCAAGGGAGCCGAACCCACATGGTCTCCGGTTAGACTAAAAGAAAGCCCCCGACACGGTGACTCTCCAATAGCCTAATCCTACACATGGACCGAGAATTCCCTTGTTTCAAACATACAAGAAAGGGGGGGGGGTAGGGGGAAGAAGATGGGGGATTAAAATAGAAGAAAACCTAAGTAGGTTAGGAGAAAAAAGAGAGGGGGGAAGATGTGTAAACGTAAATAAGAAGCCTACCTTGTGTCTTCTTTATTTTGCTTAGCTTTGCGCGCTTTGCTTTGCCTGTCTTGCTTCGGTCTTTACTTCAGTCTTCAAGAGTTTGTCTTTAATCTTCAAAACTTTGTAGTTGCAACAATCCAAGCCTTCAATGGAGGGTTTGACGCGAGTGTATGAGTATACGAGAGTGTATGAGTGTATAGGAGGCTAGGGTTTGTGTATGGAGGCTAGAGTTTGGAAAACCTAAGGAGACTAGGGTTTAGAGAGGCTACGAGCTCTGTATATCAAAAAATAAAGTTTTTAGATTGAGTTTGCAGACCTCCCTCACGCTGGAAGAGGCTCTGTATTTATAAACAAGGGAATGACCTGGCGCCTGTTGTACTGGCGCCAGGCGAAAAATGCTTCTAGCGCCACTAGGAGTGGCGCCAGGCCAAATACTGGCTTGGCGCCACTACCTGTGGAGCCAGCCAGTTAGGAAAGTTTTAAGGTCGGCAAGCAACGTATCTTGAGAAGATTTGGGCACCTGTACTAGTGACTACCATGCAATTTTTAGCCTAGCTTCAGTAGAAGTGACTCCGGAAGGTCCGGGAATGGCCCAGAAGACCGGAAAAGGGTAGGAACCCTTAGAATAAGGTCCCGGGGGTAATGGACTTGAAAACAGATGACAATAATTGTCGAAAGGATTGACCGAGCCATTAGGGGCAAAACGGTCAACTAGATCGAAAAGCTGCCGGGACGGACTCAGAATGTCCCGGAAGAAGACCCGAGATTTAGAAACATTATTTAGAATGTTCCCAAAGGCTACCGGTTCGATTCCCCGAGCCGGTGTGGTCGGAAAAGGCGACCGGCTCACTAGGAGTAAAACGGTCATTTTGCACCGGGTTTACCGAAACTAACTCGGAATGATCCGAAAAGATAAAGGAAGCTCGGGAATACTATAAAAGGCATTCTCATGAGGTTACTAGTTTGATACCCAGAGCCGGTGTGGACCCCGGGGCGTTTGGATGCCTAGGAGCAAAATGATCATTTTGATCGAAAAAGTCTCAAAATTGGCCCAAAACTAACTAGTAGGCACCTAATCATGCCGGATCATCTCTAAGATGATCTTGGAAGGGGAGGACTTAGGAGTTATCTTGAGAAATGTGCCTGAAAATGGCCCTAGGGGCAGTTAGGTCATTTTTCACCAAAGTGGGCTAGCAAGCGCCGATGTTGACCTGGGTTTTGAGTGTTTCTACCACTCTGACGGCGGTCTCGTGGTATAGGGGTTTGTTGGCAATTCCCTATATTGACCTGTTTGCGAGTATTTCTGCTACTCTGATGGTTGCAATGTTTACGAGTACTTCTACTACTCTGACGGTTCGCGATCATTCCCGAGACTGCTTGATCTCGAAAAGCTGCTAAAGGGATTTAGCGCATGAGAAGTCAACTTTGCTAGAAGATGTGCCGAAATGGATATTTTCTGCATTGGCGGGCTAGCAGGCGCCAAAAGTGGACTGTTCTATCATCTAGGGGACTTGGGGTCTCGTCCCGGTCCACAGGTTTAAAGGGACTTACTGTTCCAAAGAGACTTTCTTCGAAAAACGTGCCAGATTGAATAGACTTACCCTCTCGAGAAATCAACCTTCTCAAGAGAGGGATTAGAATTGGAATTGGAAAAGGAATTGGAAAGGGGTCTTACCGTCTTTGAAAAAACATGCCTATTGAAATTAGAAAGGGGACTTACCTTCTTCGGAAAGATGTGCCTGATTTAGAGTTGGACCGAACAATGCCCCTGAGGGCATTTTGGTCATTTTGTCTCTATTTGGGCCTGGTGGGCCCGTAAAGCGATGGATAGACGGGATTAGGACTAGAATTCTAGAATATGTCCATATTGACTTGAAATCAAGTCTAGACGGACTGTAGACTGTTAAGCGGTCAAAATGGGGTGCTTACACTCTAAAGGGATACGTAGGCAACTCTCATGGGTGCGGTCACAACCTTTTTCAAATCTCCAATTCCACAATCTTCTTCAAGTTTCCAATTTCCTAATCTCTTCTGAGCTTCCAATTCCAAATTTCTATTTCCAAATCTCTATTTCCAATTTCTAAAACCTTCCAATTTCAAGTCCATCTTTTCAAATCTCCTTTAAATCAAATCAATTTCTTTTCAAATCTATTTCCAAATCTATTTTCAAACTCACTTTTCATGCACTTGCATATCATGCATCATGTCTTTTTAAACATTCTTTTTCTAAAGTGGATAGGATTGGACACTTGTTAGTTGAAGACTCTCACAGGTAAATCTAGGGTAAAGTGGATAGGCATAGTGCGTCTTCCCTACACGTAACCAACCTTCGAATCTAGGACCACTGATTTCGAAAGACCAAAATCGAGTTTATTTTCAAAAAATGGCTTAAATGTTTTCTAAAGGTTACTAAATAACCTGTTTTCCTATAAGCCCTCGCTTGAGGAAGTATTTTCAAAATCGTTTTAAAAAACCATAAGTGTGATCCTCGGATTGTGCTTAGTTTTTAGGTGACCTACTCACCTTAATCAAGTTAGGTGGCGACTCCAAGCTTTTTCTAAAAGCCCTTTATTCAAATCTATTTTCAATTCAAATCTAGTCGCACTCATTCTTCTAGGAGGATGAGTTCTAACGAGAGAGTACAGTAAATTTTTCACTTGTGTGTGTATTCCTCGAGTGCGAAAAATCTAGGCGCGACAGCTAGCAACTCCATTGGGGACACTTAGAGGATTAGGCTGTGGTCATGTCTTTTTACCCTTCACCTATGTAGAGTCTTCAATTAACTTGTTCAATCCAATTCACTTAAATTTTTTAAACAAAATTTTTGAAATCGTTTTTAAAAAAAACATGCATGTATTTGTATTATCTTGTATTAAGTTTGCAATCCACATACTAACTCTTACATCTTTGTTTTGTAGGTGCACTTTTTGTTTAAATTTTATTAACTGCTATGCATGAATATGATGAACAGGATGAATAGGAGTTGTTGGGCTCTTTCCTCCGCTTTTAAAAATCACGCACACACACTGCACGTGCACTTGCATTCTGCATACTTGCATTTTTACCCTAATATGACCTTTCTAGTTAGAAAGGGGGAACGGTATATTGGTTATGGGCAAGATGCTGTGTCAGTTTCTTCGCCTACGGCCTCTTGATGGTTCCCCCACTTGGATCACCAACTGATCATGGCACCACCTCAGGGAGTGGGCCTAGGTTTGAAGGTCCGGGGACTAAGCCTTTTTAGGACGCATTAATCAACCTTCAACCTCATGCTCATATAGACACCTTGCATAGCCGAACCTCTGTCGGATTTAAGACATGCGCACCGTTTTCAAAATCATGGGGAAAAGGGCGACTGCTCTTATTTTTCATTTATACCTGTCTATTCCTATTGTTATAATGACTGTATTCTTACTGTTATAATGCTTGGCTAACTGCTCATGCATGCACGTTTACTTTACCATTGTATTCTCTTTCTATATACTCTATGCATCCATTTTCATGCATCCCATATTCTATGTCAAGACAAGAGTTTCAAGTAACTCAAGTCACTGCATTCTCATGCACATGATCAACCCAAAGAGAGTGACACTTAGTTCACTCTCCCTTACATTAAACCTACCCATACCTTAAGGGTTCTCGTGTAACCCTAAGGACTCATGGCATGCACATCAATTCATTCCATAAGAGGGGCCCCAATCCCTCTATGCTCATGGAGATAGGGTTGCCAAGAAGACAAGGGGCAATCGATCAACAAGGTCTCTCAGAGACCTCCTCGACATTGAATCCAATGAAGGCGAATCCGAATACTCAAGAGTAGTTTAGGACTTCTTATGTAAAACTAGATAGGTGAAACCCCCAGAGAAAAATGTTTCCCCTCTCCATACTAAAATGTATTTCAATTCTTTTGTATCTTAAACCCAAAGTTAAATGTATTCCTTTATCTTCCTCGAAGGAATAGATGGGTGCATATATGAATAGATGAAGTTTCCTACTTAACGGTAAGGTACTTGCATACAGTGGAAGAAACCCCTATCTCCGAAAATGAGCCGAAGCCATCACATTTAGCCTCCTTCTTAAACAAGGACACCCTAGGACATGCATTGCATAGCACTCTCTAAAAGCCAGAAACTGACTTGTAATTTGTGTTTTTGTCCTTTTCTCTCTTCCTTTTTATTTACAGAGATCACCCTGCACTGAGTCAACATTGCTCCCAAGAAGGGGCAACATCCACCTAGGGACCCCATTATTACCTGACAAAGAGCCTCACTAATGGCTGCCAACTTTGAAGAATCCTCTCAGGTCTCTCAAGAAGAGGTCAACGAAATGAGGATCAATATGGAAAGAAGCAGCGGCACAAGTCAATCCCCCTTTAGAAGATAAGGAATATGTTTAACTATTTGTACATACGTTCTCGGGCATATACTACGAAAAGCTCTACACGAGTGTTGGGAGAAACTTTTCTAAGGTTATCATGCAAGGGGAGATGATAGAAAATGGCCTAAAAATTGGAAAGATCATTGACCCCTATGTTAAAACTAAAGAAGTTTCTGTAAACTTAGTAAGGAAGGTACCCACAGCATCGGAAATGGGCCGGAAAGAGGGAGAAGTGTCTGCCATCTTGCCTACTCAACCACCGCAATGTCACCCCCAATACCAATCTCAGACCCCCGTGACTACTCAAGCACCTACTCCTGGGCCTATCACTGCTCAACAACATCTCAACCCCAACAAGAAGGCCTACCGACCTTGTGTCTTTGCCTCCCTAACCTGCACCCAAACAAAAGATTATCATGACCTCTTACAAGTCAAACTTCTGACCCCATACTTGCCCCACCGTTGCCAAATCCTTTACCTTCTATTTTCAACCCAACTCTTGTTTGTGAGTACCATTCTGGAAGATAGGGGCATAATACTGAGCATTGCCTCTTCCTGAAGCACAAGATACAAGATTTGATCGATGCTGGAGTCATCGGCACCTAAGGGAGGAACCGTGCAATGAAGCATAAAAGAAATTGGTGTGATTCCGGGACCTTTCTAGAGGGTTTTTTCCAAAGTGCAATGAAAAGGGAGGTTTCCACAAAATTCATCTATTTTCTTTTCGTCTCTTTATTTCTCGCATATCTTCTTTAAATAAACATTGCATGCCATGTAATCATATTTTTAAATGAAAATAGGTAGTTTTCAGTTTATCCCATTTGTCTCATACTCTTGTGGATGATTATTACTTTTAGAGATTTTCTCCCATTTTGTAATGACTCGGCTTGAAAGATGGGATAACAAGGGCAAGCCATTCAAAGAGGGGTTAAAACCTTTGAGAGGCAAAGAGAGAGTGAGAGATAGGAAGAAAACAGTCTCAACAAAGAGGTGTGGTGTTTATTGAAGAGGCGACACTTGCATGATATCCTAGCTAAGCGATGGGCAGCTGAGTCCTTAAAATGATGAGAAGCCATTGTTCTATTTATCCTAAATAAACACTATCCTTTGCTCAGCCCACTAGAGTAGTAAGTGATTTCTATTCAGATATTCCCAAACCAAGAACCATCCCCCACATTGGGGTAAGCATGGAGTAGTTGATTTGATAGAATATGTGAGGGTTCACTGGCCGAAACACATCATCCTTAGGAATATTGTCTAAATTTTGTACAAAGACTTTATGGACTAAGCAATTCAATTTGAAATCATTAGAGGCCCTCCATTATGCTACCATACACAAAAACATCCCCTTTTGCTTAACCCACTAGTGCTTCGCAGAAAACGGAAGATTTTTTGTCAACCCCGATCCGAAACCATCCCCCACACTAGGCCAGATAGGCAGCAAAAGATCTGGCAGAGAATGTCATTGACCATCAAGGTGAAGCAACGTGATGGCTTTATGGATCATGTAATCTTGTTCAAAATGAAGAGAGGCCCTAATTTCATTTCCCATACAGTTAAAAGCAACCCTTGTCAATTGTGTTGAGCCAATTACTTTTTCCTTGAAAAGACCCCAACCTAGGGATCACCGCCCACAATGAATTAAATTGAAATGCTAAGGAAATGATCTAAGAGAAAGAAGTAGTGAAAATGTTTGTCTCGCAGAAAGCAAAAAGAAAGGGAAGAAATAAAAAGCAAAGAGAAAAAGCAACCACGAGGCGAGTCAAAAGAAATAAAAAAAAAAAAAAGAAGAAAATGAAGGGGCAACTCCGTTAGAAGGTCAAGGATCAAACTACAAGAAAGGTGAACTTCTTGAAGAATTTATAGTTATTCAAAGGTGATCCTAGGTAACAAAGAAGCTCAGTAGAAGCAATAGGTTCAAGCCTTTACCCTTTCTTGTAAAAACCTGAAACCATGGCCTATATTACGACCCTGTTAAAGTACTCTCCGATTGAAAAAAAGATTGCTTGATCTAAATGAGCCAGACATGTTACTGAAGCTAGAGAAGGATATCAAGAGACGAAACCCCACTAGAAGACCAACTAAGGATGGTATAGATCTAAACCCAACAAGAAACAACATCAAATTTCAGCCTTCATATCCTTTTCATTCATAAACCCCTTAACCTAGCCTATGTTACAGTCCAAATTAAAGTCCTTTCTGATCAAAGAAAATTGCTTAGTCCAAATAAGCCTGAACAATACCAAGACAAGTAGGATAAGAAAGGAGAACTGGAAGGGAACGCAAAGGCAATCTCATACTCCAAGGTATGCTCAGATGGTTTTGGTTTAAACAACCCACTAAAACAAGATCTTCGAGCCTAAATATCCTTTCGTTTCTTACAACCCGTAAACCTAGCCTGCATTACTTTCCTAAAAAAAGGCTTCTCAAATTGAGGGTTTAGCTGTTTATCGCTCTGCAAGGGGGCATGCGAGTTATAGCACTAACCACCAAGGCATTTTGGAGATCAGAGAGAGAAAACCAAGGGAGGTCAGAAAAATCCCAAACAACAACCCTGCAGAAAATAGAGGTAGGATAACAAACCGAAAGGTCAAGACCCATGGAGAATGGTGCAAATGCTATCACACCCCGATAAGAATCGGACAAAACTGAATGGGGCAAAATCCGGGAAAGAAAACAGAATCCTGAGAGTATGGGCCCTGGGGCAATCCTGGGACATTCTTTGTAAATAGCTTATATATACATGTGGTACTGATATATCCATGATATGTATAACCTATACATCTATTTAGATTCATGTGTACTTTGTATCTATTCATGCATTCAACTGCATTCTTGTATGAACCAGTTCATTCGTAAGGAGGTAGGTCATTCAATTCAATTCTTATATAAACCTGTGCGTTCATAAAAAAAAAATAGATCATGCATTTAATCCTATGTGCATTCATTACAAAAAAAAAAAAAAAGTATAACGCACGTTCACCACTTACCAGGGCATTTTAAACTATTTTTGCACAAAAACTCATTCTATGTCTTTCTCTCTCTCTCAAATAGGAAATAAGGAATAAGATAAAGTACAAAAGTTAAAAAGCCATCCTACGATTAAGTAACCTCAGACATCTTCAACATTGGCATACACCTCAGGAAGTTCAAACTTCCCAGCTGACAAGAAGCAAGGAATGGGGCAATGGCCCACCCTCAACCTCCCCAATCAACCTTAGACTTCCCTAGAGGAGCAGCGTTTCGCTAGACGAAGTGTCGATTCAAGAAATATCAGATATCAACCTTGGACATCCCCAGAGGAGTAGTGTTTTGCTAGATGGAGTGCGGGTTCAAGAAATATCAAACACCAACCATGGACATCCGTAGAGGAGCAGCGTTTCGCCAGACAAAGTGCCGGTTCAAGAGGTATCAGAAGTCAACCTTGGACTTCCTCAAAGGAGCAGCGTTTTGCCAGACAGAGTGCCGATTCAAGAGGTTTCAGAAGTCAACCTTGGACTTCCCCAGAGGAGCAGCGTTTCACCAGATGGAGTGCCAGTTCAAGAAGCGTCAATTCTCCCAGAGGAGCATTGTTCTGCCAGATGAAGTGCTAGTTCAAGGAGCATAAATTTCTCCAGAGGAGTATCATTTTTACCAGACAAAATACCAAGCATCGACCAGCTACTCGAGGTAACTATTCTTTCGATTCCAATTCTTCCAGTCCTTCTGATCGCCTCGCGGTCAACATGGGACTCTTACTTTATCGTTTTCCGTCTTCAACAAGCGAAGACAGAAAAAGAGAGGCAGCTATAAGCACCCCATTTTTGCCCGCTAGGCAATCTCCGGCCCGATTGGGCTCACTTTTACACAACACATGCATATTCAAACTCTAACCCGACTTCTAAGCTCTAATTTAGTCCACCGATTGCTTCTTGAGCTCGTGGGGCCCACCTGAAGCTCAATGACCATTTTGCCCCTAGGCATCCGAGCGCCTTGGGGACCATACAGGCTCTGGGAATCCGCGCGCTCGATCTTGGGGACCATACAGGCTCTGGGAATCAAACCGGTAACCTCCCAAGAATGCTTCTTATAGTATTCTCGACCTTCCTTTATCTTTCCGGATCATTCCGAGTCAATTCCAACAAATCCGGTGTAAAATGATCGTTTTGCTCCTAGTGGGCCGATCACCTTTTCCGACCACACCGGCTCTAGGTATCAAATCAGTAAGCTTTGGGAACATTTTAAATAATGCCTCCAAATCTCGAGTCTTCTTCCGGGACATTCTGAGCCGGTCCCGATAGCTTTTCGGCCCAATTGAATATTTTGCTCCTAATAGCCTGGCCAACCCTTCTAACAATTTTTGTCATCCTTTTTCAAGTGAAGTACCTTCAAGACCCAATTCTAAGGGTTCCTGTCCCTTTTCGGCTTTCCGAGCCATTCTCGGTCCCTTAAATCCTTCTCAGGCCTTTCGGAGCCACTTTTAGTTAAATCATGCTAAAAATTGCATGGTGGTCACTAGTATAGGCACCCAAATCTTCTAAAGATACGTTGCTCGTCGACCTTAAATATTTCCTAAATCGTTGGCGCCACTACTAGTGGCACCAAGCCAAAAAATGGCCTGGCACCACTCCTAATGGCGCTAATGTAATTTTTGGCCTAGCGCCACTGTAACAGGCGCCAGTGCAGTCCTCTGTCTATAAATATAGAGCCTCCTCCAGCGTGAAAGAGGTCCGCAAACCAAGTCTAAAAATCCTACTTTTCAATACACAGAGCTCGTAGTTTCACAAAACCCTAGTCTTCTTTAGGTTCTCCAAACCCTAGCCTCCATACACAAACCCTAGCCTCCCATACACTCACACACTCTCATATACTCATACACTAGCCTCCAAAGCCTCCATTGAAGACTTGAAGTGCTGCAACCTGAAGATCCCAAAGATCGAAGACAAGTTCTTGAAGATTGAAGTGAAGCAAGGATCGAAACAAGAAAAGCAAAATGCGCAAAGGAAAGCAAAATAAACAAGACACAAGGTAGGCTTTCTATTTAAGTTTATGCATCTTTCCCCCTCTTCTCTCTCTGAACCCACTTGGGTTTTCTTCTATTTTAATCTCCCATCTTCTTCCCCCCCCCCTTCTTGCATGCTTGAAACAAGAGATTTTCCAGTCTATGTGTAGGATTGGGCTATTGGAGGATCACCGTGTCGGGGGCTTTCTTTTAGTCTAACTGGAGAGCACGTGGGTTCGGTCCCCTTAATTATGTGGTGAAGCCTTTAACCTTGTATGTTCACGACCCCAACTTACATTTTGCATATCATGATTTTGCAGTCCTCCAAATTTCGTTTTCAAACTCGTTTTCAAAAACTTGCATCAAAACCTTCTTTTTCAAAACTTGTTTTCAAAATTACAATCCTAAGATGATTCTAGCCTTTTTCATGGTTAAAGTTACTTTAGGAAAGTGTTACATTTAAAGTGAGCAATATGGTCCATATTTTCAAAATCATTATTTTCAAAACCACTATCCTAAAGTGGTTCTAAATTTCTTATGGTTAGAATTGCTTTAGGAAAATGAGATATTTTATATACTTTCTAAAAACTCTCTTTCAAATCTCTCTTTCTAAAAAATCTCATTTCCAATACACTTTCTAAAAATTCTCTTCAACCTCCTTTTCAAAATTCCTTTCCAAAGTTGTTTTCTAAAACTTCCCTGCACGAAACTCACTTTCCTAAAAACTCCTTTCCAAAACGCTCTCTTCAAAATTCACTTTCTAAAAATGCTCCCTAAATCTCTTTCCAAAAACTCTCTAAAAGTGTTGCTTTCCAAAAAAATCTTTCCAAAAACTCTCTCTTTAAAACTCATTTTCTAAAAACTCCTCTCTAGGATTTCCTTCCAAAAATCTTCCTTTCTAAAAATTCACTTTCCAAAATCTCTTTTCTTAGAGCCCAAGTCAAGCCCTAGAACCCACAATTAGGAAACCCTATTTTCCTTCCCAAAAATATGATTTCCAATCTTGCCTTAAAATCCAGGTTTCTGAAATCTCCTTCTTTACATCTAAATCCTAGGTTTCCAAAACCTTTTTTCTACGTCAAAACTATAGTCTTCCAAATTTAGTGTTTCTAAAACACCATCCTTCCAAATCCATGCCAAATCCAATCTCCCCTTTATGAAACCAGATCCAATCTCTCATTTAGGAAACTAGATCCTATCTTCTATTTTTAGAAACAAAATCAAAACACCTCTTTTAAAAACAAAATCCAATCCTCTGTTGTAGGAAATAGGAATCCCGACCTTTCCAAATCCTAAACTTCCTAAATTATAAACTTTTCTAAACTTCAAATCTTTCCAAATCTAAAACTTTCTAAACTCTAAACTTTCTTACTTTCAAAACTTCCCTATTTCAAACATTTCTAAATTTCAAACTTTCCAATTTAAATACTTTCTTAAAATGGAACCTTTCCTATTTCAAAACCTTTCTTAAAATGAAACCTTTCTTATTTCAAAACTTTCCTAAAATGAGACTTTCCTAATTCGAACCCTTCCTAAATCCAATATTTCCTAGTCTTCCAAAGTTTAACATTCGAGTCAAATCTTTTTTTAACTCTCAAGTCCTTCCTAAATCCTCTCTTTCCTAAGTCTAGGTTTCCTAAACCTCAATCTTTCCAAAACAAGTTCAAATCTTTCCTCCAACTTCCATCTCTCCCAATCAAAGTTCAATCTCTCAGTCTTCCAATCTAAATTCCAATTCAACTCCTTTTTTCAAATCAAATTTTCTATTTTCTATCAGACTCTTGTCTGAACTACGACTAACCTAATTCCTTCAAAGGGATACGTAGGCAACCCTCATGGGTGCGGTCACAACCATTTTCAAATCTCCAATTACACAATCTTCTTCAAGTTTCTAATTTTCTAATCTCTTCCAAGCTTCCAATTTCAAATTTCTATTTCCAAATCTCTATTTTCAATTTCTAAAACTTTCCAATTTCAAGTTTATCTTTTCAAATCTCTTTTAAATCAAATCAATTTCTTTTCAAATCTATTTTCAAACTCTCTTTTCATGCACTTGCATATCATGCATCATGTCTATTTAAACATTCTTTTTCTAAAGCGGATAGGATTGGACATTTGTTAGATGAAGACTCTCATAAGTGAATCTAGGGTAAATAGATATGTTGGTATGGCAAGGGCGGGGTAGGGTGATGGCTTAGTGCGTCTTCCCTACACGTAACTAACCTTTGAACCTAGGATCACTGATTTCGAAAGACCAAAATGGAGTTTATTTCCAAAAAATGGCTTAAATGTTTTCTAAAGGTTGCTAAATAACCTATTTTCCTAAAAAAACCCTCTCTTGAGCAAGTATTTTCAAAATCGTTTTCAAAAACCCTAAGTGTGATCCTTGGATTGTGCTTAGTTTTTGGGTGACCTAACTCACCTTAATCAAGTTAGGTGGCGACTCCAAACTTTTTCTAAAAGCCCTTTATTCAAATCTATTTTCAATTCAAACTTAGTCGCACTCATTCTTCTAGGAGGATAAGTTCTAATAAGATAGTACAGTATTTTTTCCGCTTGTATGTGTATTCCTTAGTGCAAAAAATCTAGGTGCGACATATAGTTGATATTTGAAAACCACTCAAGAGAGGGTTACCTTGGAGCCATTTCACCTGTATTACCTGCTATATTTTTTTTCCTTGACTACATTAACCATAACGGGACTAATTAAGACATAACCATAGGGTCATAAGTAGTAAGCGAAACCTTTTCAAGCCCAACCCCATCCATTTGTAGAAACTCGATTCCCCAGAAAAGATTTGAATCTCGTTACCCAATAATTTGCATCAGCTAGCATCCTAACTTTAAGCAAAGCTTTCTCTCTCGTCTTTCGTTAGATTTTGACGAATTAGATGTTAAAATTATCACTTTTTCGAGCCCAATGCCTTGGTAATCTCATAACTCCACTCCCTAGAGTGTTAGTCCCTCAGAAAGCCCCTAAACGCCGCTGCACCTGGAAATTCACACCGGAATCTCCCAAAACTTTGTTTTGAATTTTCTCTCTCACCCGGTATTGGAATCACTGGAAATTCGAATCTAAATCAATTAACTTTCAAGAGCCTTCTATTTACGGTCTCGGATTACACATTCAACGAAAAACGAAAACCTTAAATTCAGTCACTTTAAACTAGGGTCTCCCTTCCATATTGCGAAATTGCCCCCACCCCATCAACTTGCATGGCCAGCACCTTATTTAATGTCATGTGTGGTATATATATAGATGCATGCATGCCTGTGTATGTATATACATATATACGCCTATCCTATTGAACATAATACAACGCATATATTTTAAATGCACACACACATATCACATTAAACTAATTGTTTTTTTTTAAACCATTGCTATAAACTTTGCAAGACAAAACTTCTCATTCGACCAATAGGAATCAAGGATTGAGGGAAGAGGGAGAGATCGAGGACTAGGAGATGGGAAGGAAGGTCATTGAGGGGAATGTCATCTCAGAGTCTCGGGTCAGAAATTCTCTATGCTCCCCACATGTTGGGCAGGCATAAGAAGAAGTTGTATGCGCAGCATATTGTAGAGAGAGAGAGGGACGTTAAGAGAATTTTAGAGAGAGAGAGAGAGAGAGGGATGTTGAAGAGGGTATAGTTATAGAGAGAGAGTAAGAGAGTTTATTCCTCTTCAGCCTGTTGCACACACCCACAACCCTATAAAACATACACGTCCCTCCCCTCATTCTAGTTGTTCGAGAGAGAGGTTGAGAAGAAGGGTTGTAGAGAAAGAAAGAGAGAGAAACCGAGAGAGAGAAGGAAGAGAAGTCAGGGAAGAGACGGGTTAGGGCTGCACCGTTTGAAACCCAAGTGAGGAGACTACCTTCAACACCTTACCAACCTCCCAAACCCAGCACAAAACATCCCATAACCCCACTGTAGGACCCGAGATCAGAGAGAGAGAAAATGAACGTTGAAAGACACTACCCATCTCACTCAGGCATACCCAGGAGCCGAGGGCTGTCACAGGGGCTTGGGACTTCTTGCAACCCCTTCTGGGTGTCCTAGGGAGGTCCACGGCCCTTGTGCGTGCACCAAAACCCCTTGGAGTGCCGAACCTGCCTAAAATACTTTAGAAAACCGTAACTCTAGCCACCGGCAACCTTTGTTGATCGGATCACTTGGGGACGAATCGTCTTTGGGCAAGGAACAAAAGTCGTGAAGGAACCATGGCCAAATTATCACGGGAAGCCTGCCAAAAACGCGGTTGCAGGTTAGTAACCCTAGGGTTCCGCCATGCAGATGGCGTTTCGGGCCATGCCGGCCACCTCCGACCATCTCTGGCCAAGCTCTGACCATGAGTGTGTGACCCAGGTCCTTACCAATCTCTAGGTCGCACTTGCATGGCCAGGAGGTGCCGGGAATCGCCAAAAAATGGGCTGGAAGCTCAGCCAGTCGCGCAGGAGGAAGAAGAAGGCCAAGCCTTCCACCCCCACAAGCAACCGGTGGCGCGTGCAGGTGCGTGGCAAGCCTGATGACTCTGAAATTTTTATGGCGGCCCTTATACTACTGCAAGAGGTTACCCTAAAAATTTTAGGGAAATCGAAGACCTTTGTGAATTTCCATGAATTATTTACAATTGAAAGGATGGAAATTCACAGAAAATAATTTATAAGTAGAAAAATTCTGGAAAATTATCGAGATACCCCTAAATATTCAGGGAACCCAGAAATGGGAGAGTGGCCTTCATAGCCCCGCCCAAATGGAAGCTTCTACAATCCCTTTACCTTGAGTCACAGGCAGTTTTGTTCCTAGCTTGGCGATGTATATCACCCCAAAGAGGGGGCCCGAACCTTCCACCTCGTTTAACTTGAGTGTTCATTGATTTAGCTCACCCTCCCCACCTAACCATGTTTTAATATAGTCTTTTTATAATAAGCTAACAAAGAGACTAAGGCAAGATATTCTCTTCTTTTACAGAAATATTGAGTTAAGAACAATCTTGATCCAGACAAATCCTAAGGGTAGGAATCTATGCATTTCCTTAAGATTCATGCTCACATCTTCTCTATTGAATAATCTGAATATTGCTATGCTTTATGCTTACTTGCCAAATTATCTTTCTGTTCTGAATATCTTTCTATCATTAACTGCAAAATATACAAGTATTGTTTGCATGACTGCATCACTGAGGAGGTATAAGGGTGGTACAACCAGAAAGGAGAAGACCCAGGTTTTATATCATGGATGTACCTGACTGGCTAGATATCTAGGGCTATCATGGGTCAGTATCACTGGCTTGATATCTGGCTAGATGATCATGGATGGACCCCACTAGACTTGATGATGGAGGATGAATCATGGGTGGGCCCCATTGGCTTGAATTGGCCCGGGCAAGACATACCTGCAAGGATCCGAATATTGATGAAAAGAAAAAGAAATTACAGGGGTTGTATGCATGCCATGGCATTCGTTTACTGCATTATCTTTTATCGTGCACCTTATAGAAATCTTAGATCTCCTACTGGGCTTTGCCGCTCATTCCTATCTTATGGGACATTTTTAGGAATAAAGACACCAAACTGATTTCCAAAGGGAATGAGCATACAAGATGAAGTCCCCCTATTATCTTATGTCTTTTAAACTCTTGAGTTAGTTTATGCTGGACTGTAATATTATGAGACTTGCACTGGTTTTACGGCCTTGATGAAATATTTTTGGACCATCTATGTTATGTTCATGTTTATGTTGTTGTGTTAAAATTATAAACCCCATCGCCTACTTTCAAACCCAACCTTAAACCCTTCATTGTTGCAGCCTAGTGAAGGCGAAGTCGGGTCGTGACATCACCCACAAACTCAAGAGAGCAAAACTTGTGAAATTCAACATTGAATGAATAGTTTTGAAAATTTGAAAATTAAAAAGCATGATCCTTTGAAAATTGGTTTTGGAAAGGAAGGTTTTGGAAAACCAACTTTAAGATTTTAAAAACCATTCTAATAAATAAGGATTCCTATGGTTGTCTTAAAGGAAATCACTCTTAGGAGGACTCCATGGGGCCATTCCAACCACAATATTCAAGAGAGCAAAACTTTTAGAAAATCAAGATGGAAACGGTAGTTTAGAGGGATCATTTTTATGCAAATTAAAGAGAATGAAATTTTGAGAGTCCTTTTTCAAAGGGATTGTTTTGAAAACCATTTTAAAGTGAATAGAACCAACTCTAATGAATTAGAGTTCATATGGTCAAGATGATGGAAAGACAGGCCAAAAAAAAAGGGTTCCAATGGACTATTTCAATCACAAATTTCAAGATAGTAAAATCCTTGAAAATTGACATAGAAGAAGAGGGTTTGAAAGTCATTTTAATGCAATTTTGAAAAGCAATGAAATGTAGGATTGCAAAATGAAGCCAAGGGCCTTACGGAGGGTTCTCTAGGGTGTAAAAATTAAGGGTTTAACCTAGACTTCAAGGAACCAACTCTAGCACCTTTTTTAGAAAAATATTTGAATATGGAGCTTGAGAATGCTATAGAAATAGAGATAGTGAAAGTTTTGGAAAAACGGTCATAAACATGAAAAGAAAAGCCAAGCATGCAAAATATGAACTAGATAACCATATGCAAAAGAGATTATGAAATCATACAAGGCTAGAGGTTTCACCACATGGCAAGGTGCTCTAAGGCCATACCAGCTTTAAATAGGTTTGTGAGAAGTTCCCTACACGGTGGCTCTCACAAAACTTTCCTCTAGACATGAACTAAGAGCTTCCTTGTTCCAAGCATGCAAGAAAGGGAGGTAGAAGATGGGGGTTAAAATAGAGAATAGCCTAAGTAGGCTAAGAGGGAGAAGAGAGGAGTGGGGACTGCAAAAATGTAAAGAGAAGTCTACCTTTTACCTTCAAACACTTTCAAACCTCCATGAATGTTATGACTTGAGCTTGAGTAGCCTTGAAGAGGCTTGAAGGGGCATGGAATGAGGTATTCTATGGCATTGAAGGCTTTATAGGTGTAGTGTATAGGTTAGGGGGAGATGGAATCTAGCCTAAGTGCTTGAAGTGTGGGATGTATATAGGAATTCAAGGTTCTAGAGCAATTTTTACAGAGCTTCGCTTCTAATTTTGATTCTGGAATATGCAAAGGGGGAGGCCTATATTTATAGACAAAGGTGGAGAGGACTGGCACATGTAGTATATGTGTTTAGGAAAATTTTGTCCTACCGCATGTGCAAGTATTGTTCCACATAGTGTACTAGATAACTCTTAGTGGCTAAGCAAAGTTTGATCGATCTGATCAAAATTTAGGTGCATGTAGCATACACTCCGCCACCGAGAATGTTCATTTAAACTTTGCCTCGATAATTATGCCAACTGGGAAAGATTCAAATAAATCGATTATGTTAACGGTGTTCCCCTAGTATTTCTCATGAACTTTGAATTTTCAGAAAGCTTGTAAGCTGTTTGAAAGAGTGAAATATCATCTTAAAAAGCGAGCCCAAAAACACATTTTGCAAAGCTTCTATTATACGCTCTGCGAGGGTTCAAAAGTAGCCATTTGCAGGCCATGTGATTGGGACCTTCGAGAAGCAATCTCTCCGATCAAACCATACAAATGGAAAGTGCTCTGAAAATACTTTCAGAAATTCCCTAACTTATGCATTTCTCAAATCGATTGACGGTACTTTATAATTAGGGAATTGGAGAAAATGTCAATCATGGCGGAACGTTTGTGAGACACTCCAAGGATTACTAAAAGTGGCAGTTTTTGAGCCATGTGATGAGGGGCTTCAGGAAGCGATCTATTCGATCAAGCCGTATCGATGGAAAGACCAATGGACAAGCTTTCAAGAATTCCCTAGTTTACACATTTCCAAAGGAATCAAGAGAAAAGACAACCCTAGTAATACATCTGCGAGACACTCCAAGGGACTTTTGTTGAGTTGGGAGTGTTTAGTGTCATGAGCTTCACCTTAGGTTAAATGGGGGTGTACAATAAGACCCGCCATTTAATACCCAAGGTTGGTGTAGTTTCAGGGCTCGTTCGAGTTGCCAGGGATAAAACGATCATTTTGACCGGGCTTGGTTGAAAAAGGTCAGAATGGGTTGGAGTGGCATGTTAAGAGTGCCAAACTATTCGAGGATGGTCCTAGAAGAGTTTTTTGCTATCTGATAGGATTTGTACTTTGTTGGGGCGTCCAAGGGCAAAACGGTCATTTTGATCAGAATTGACTAGAATTGGACAGGATGGCGTGTTGAGTACGTCTAACTGTTAAGGAAAACTTTGGAAGGGTGGGCTTATCGTCTTTAGGGATTTTAAACTTTCTCAAGACGTGCCTGGACGCCCAAGGGGCAAGTTTGGTCATTTTTCACCAAGTCAAGCTAGCAGGCGCCGATGTTGACCTAGGTGTTAGTTCCCGAGACCGCCCGATCTCGAAAAGCTACCTGTGCAATGTTGGTCCCTGAGACTGCCTGGTCTTAGAGAGCTACCTATAGTGTGATGTTGGTTTCTAAGAATGTCTGGTCTCAAAAAGCTACCTGTGAGGGTGGTGTTGGTCCCCGAGAACACCTGGTCTTGGAGAACTACCAAATGACAAACATTTTACGTTGGCGGGTTAGCGGGCACCAAAAGTGAACAGTCTAAAATTTGATAAGGTGCTGGTCCTCGAGATCGCCCAATCTCGGGAAGCTACCTAGATGGCGTTGGTTCCCGAGACCGCCTGGTCTCGAAAAGCTGCCTAGATGGCATTGGTTCCCGAGACCGCCTGATCTCGAAAAGTTACCTAGAATGCCTAAGGGCGATATGGTATTTTTAGCTTCAACTAGGCCATATGGACCTAGGAAGCGACCAGCTGACTGGATTGGAGTTTGAAAGAGTCATCTTGGCCTCGTATATGAAGTGATGTTTGAAAGCTAGATCCAGTTGGGTCGGAGATTGCCGAGTGGGCAAAAATGAAGTGCGTACAACTGCCCCTCTTTTTCTGTATTTTATTGTTGCAGGCAGAAAAATAATCAAGTAAAATCCATTTTTGGTCACAAGGTGATCGGAGAGATGACGGCTTGGAAAGTTTTGGACTACTGGTGAATCGTTCCTTTTGAAAACATTGAATTTGCAAAAATCTTGGTTCTTCCGAAATTTTGTTCAAGGTCCGGGTTTTGAAAATGCTAGTTTGACAATGTTCGGCCCGGAACACTTGTTTTTTTTTTTTTTTTTTGAAAAAAAGTTTTGAAAACTTGATTTTTTTTTTTTGGCCTTTGAAAGCCCTAAAAATGTTTTTTAGCACTTGGAGTGTTGAAAACTGGCTTTGGCGAGAAACTGAAGGACCGAGCACATGTATCACACATGCCTTGTCAAAAAGTACCCTAGCGACCAATTAGATTTTCCTTTATGGCTCATCTGCTACATGTGCCAGGCCGTAGGTTTTAAAAACAGAGCTGTCGCATATTGTATTACGGGTTTTGAGCTTTTGGAGTCCATTCGAGAGCTTTGACGTGGGGGTTTTGAGAGATCTACATCGGGCCTCACTAGGAAAGTCTCGAGGGAGGTTGGGTGCTTGCCGAGAGTCGATATTGTCACCAGGTTCTTGTCGAAAATCAAAGGTTGTTGCTTTTTTGGAATTTTGTCAATTTTATTGCATATGTACCCGTTTTACGTGTATGATTAGTGTAAATCTATGCTTTAGGATGCTTAGAACACAATGGGCAGATTGCTTTTCTAATTTGATGATGAATTGAGTGTGTTTGTACAATTTTGCTTGTTTATGCAAAAGGGTTTCCTACGGGGTTAAGAAAATTGCCTCTATAGGCTCGGGTTTTGCAGGTTTGTGCTCAATTTTTCTACTGGTTGTCTTAGAAAAATGTATTCAACAACCGTATGAAATTTCATAATTTTCTAAAACTATTTAAATTTTTGAATTTTCAAAATAAAGAAAATTAGAAAGCATTAAGAAAAATAGAAAAATTAAACCTATTAAAGATAGAAAAATTGTAGAATATTTTTAGAAAATTGTAATGATCCTTTTGAGTGTTTCGGGAATTTTAGAGAATTTTTAGAAAATAAAATAGAACTGAAAACTTTTGAAAAAGTGGAGAAATTGTCTTAAAAATTGTTTTTCATTGTGGGTCATGTGCCATGGAGGATGGAATGGTGTTGATTGATGTGGTTGAAGGCTCGGGGAGCCTTGGCGAGGTTTTTTGTAATTTGTGAATTTTGGAATAGTGATTTTTTAAGGCAGAACTGCCAAAATTTTTTCAAAAAGTATAAACTCTTCAAAAATCCAGCGTTCGACTCTAAAGCTCTTAGAAAAAGCCGTTACTTTTGAGAACTAGGCTGTTAAAGGAGAAACCCTGAAGAAACCAAAATTTTAAAAAATTACCTTCAAAATGAGGCTTTTGAAGGAGAAAGCCTGAGAAATCGATTTAAAATTTTGAAATGACACTTTTTTTTTCTAGGAAAAAATTCGAAAAACCTTAGAAAATCTTTGAAATGGGACTTTTGAAGGAGAAAACCCAGGAAACCGATTTGAAATTTTGAAATAAAACTTTTTGAGAAAAAAGCTCAGAAAAAACTGTTAGAAAACTTTAAAACAGGGCTTTTGAAAAAGAAAACCAGGAAAACCGGTTTGATATTTTGAAATAGAACTTTTTGAGGAAAAGCTCAGAAAAACCGTAAGAAAACATTGAAGCCGGCCTTTTGAAAAAAAAAAAGCAAAGGAAACCGGTTTGGCATTTTAAAATAGAACTTTTTGAGTAAAAAGCTTCAAAAAACTGTTAGAAAACTTTGAAGCAGGGATTTTGAAGAAGAAAGCCCAGGAAACTGGTTTGAGATTTTGAAATTGAACTTTTTGAGGAAAAAGCTCAGAAAAACCTTTAGAAAACTTTGAAATAGAGCCTTTGAGGGAGAAAGTTTGGGAAACTAGTTTGATATTTTGAAATAGAACTTTTGAGGAAAAGCTCAAAAAAACTGTAAGAAAACTTTAAAGCAGGGCTTTTGTAGGAGAAAGCCCAGGAAACCGGTTTGACATTTTAAAATAGAAATTTTTAAGTAAAAAGCTCACAAAAACCATTAGAAAACTTTGAAACAGGGCTTTTGAAGGAGAAAGCCCAGGAAATCAGTTTGAGATTTTGAAATAGATCTTTTTAAGGAAAAAGCTCAGAAAAATTGTTAGAAAACTTTGAAACAATGGTTTTATAAGAGAAAGCCCAGGAAACCAGTTGGATATTTTGGAATAAAACTTTTTGAGGAAAAAACTCAAAAAAACCGTTAGAAAACTTTGAAGCAAGGCTTTTGAAGGAGAAAGCCTGAGAAACTGGTTTAAAATTTTTGAATGGCACTTTTTTTTTTTAGGAAAAAGCTCAAAAAACCTTAGGAAAATCTTTGAAATGGGGCTTTTGAAGGAAAAAGCCTAGGAAACTGGTTTGAAATTTTGAAATAGAATTTTTTGAGGAAAAAGCTTAGAAAAACCGTTAGAAAACTTTGAAACATGGCTTTTGAAGGAGAAAGCCAAGGAAACCGGTTTGATATTTTGGAATGAAACTTTTTTGTTGGGGAAAAAGGTCAAAAACCGTTGAGAAAACTATGTAAACCGGGGCTTTTGAAGGAGAAAGCCGAGAAACTGGTTTGATATTTTGAAATGGAACTTTTTAAGGAAAAAGCTCGAAAAACCGTTGAAAACTTTTTCAAATGGAACTGGGGGAATGGATAGAGCCTTAACTCTTTTTTTTTCTTCTTCCTCTTTTTCTTCTTTTTTTTTCTCTCCTTTCTTTTTTTTCTTTTTTTTTTTTTTTGCCTTTTCTTTTTTGCTTCTTTCTTTTTGTTGTATATGTATTTTTTTTTGCTTTCTGCTTCCATGCATATCCTATTGCTAATCGACTTTCTATATTTTTTTTTATGTTGTTGCTTTTTAGGATGTCAGACGCCGGCAATGATGGTTTTGATAGGAGGCACCTCGAGAAGGCACCGCGGGTTGAGCTGGGGGAGGGCAGTGGTAGCAGGTGTGGTTCAACCTGGGGTTACAGTAGTCGACCTCAGCGATCTGCAAGCAAGACGGCTTCAAGCATTAGTTTTGCAATGGGACAGCCCTCTGCTACTCCAGACGAGAGCATTTAGGAGGACGTAAACAAAGTTGTTGACCCGAGGACAGGATATGGTATGGCATCCGTCTGTGACAAGCGGAAGGATACTTCTTTTACAGACAACCAGTTAGTGATCCCACCATTGTGAGATTTGGCTTACCATTCGAGTTTATACTTGTGTTATGGCCGGATGCCGTCGTCTACTCATAGTTCATTTAAAGGGGCTAGTATTTCTACCTTAAGAGCTATGAAGGCGTCGGCCCCATCTTATCAGGACTTCCTTCACTGGAACAGCTTTGGTGCCTTTATGACACTTTAAACAGACAGGCTTGATCACAGGATAATGGTCAAGCTACTGGAGAGCTAGTTTGGGGAGACTGGGACCGTGCATTTGGTAGGTTTTGAGATGGGGCCTACTCATGTTGACTGGGCGATGATTACTGGCCTGTCTTTCTAGGGTATCCCGATTTCCCTGCCAGCTGTGACTATTAATGAGGATCTCCTTCTCATAGGTTTACCAGGGATTATGGGCTCGAGTTTTTCAGCTTCGCTTCTATATCCCGTAGAGACAACTTTTGCTCTTGAGCCCTCCCCAACTAATCAAGTCATCATGAGGCACCAATTGGTACTATATGTCATCTTTAGTTGCTTTTACAACAATAATAAGTCGACAGTTCATTTACCATTGGTGAGCCTGGTAGCGGATTTGGATGCATTGGACTATCTGGACTGGGGTGCCTTCACTTTTACCAATTTCTTACAGAGGATGAGAGTTAGGACGTCTGGGGCATGAGAGAGCTTGATTGGGTTCTGGCCCTTTTTGATATGGTGGAGTTATGAGTATCTACCAGTGCGCGGGCCAAAGGTATTAGCGGCAGATGCATTTCCATGAGCTACGAGATAGGCTAGACATCAGGTGGTCTAGTGGTCTCTGCTTACAAATTTGTTGCCCTCCGAGCTAACCTGGAGCTGCCGAGACCCTGGGATGTGACGTGGGCACCTTATGGTCGGTCTCCCCAGTATGCTGGCATGAGGGACCTCATTCTCTTGTCTAGGTTGCAGGCCACCTTTCGAGGCCCTTTTTCATGGGAGACGTAGTTAAGGGAGCATCATTGGCTACAGATACACACAGACTTCCGTGCTACTATGGATCCTCCTCAGTGTATGTTCGAATTTTATCGAGCTCGGGTTGAGATTCCTTCTATAGTCAGGGTAATTGGTGACCGTTTTCTTCTTCCGCCCAGTGTGGATTACGAGGCTCATTTCAGAGTGAGGTCTATTCGTGCCTTTACCCAGCAGGATCTGGTGGTTAGAGAGCTGATAGCTGGTCTTAAGGTGGTCGAGCTATGGCGTCGAACCTAGGATTTGTTTCCCAGGAGGAGTATGCAGCAGCTTGCTAGGCTCAAGACCATTATCGCACCGAGGTGGAGGCTCTAACTGTCTGTATATCCTTGATGGAGGCTCGTTAGGTATGCTATCTGTGATTCATTTTTCATTTTCCTTATGTATCTTACGTATTCTAATGCTGGGTTATCTTTCCTTTTGTTTTGCATGGTCAAAGCCCTTATGATGCTGGAGTTTCTTCCAATCAGCCCTCTCCATATGTGTCGGATACCAGCGACTTTGACATGGATGACGACCTTGGTCCTTGCAGTGCCTCACTTGATATAGTTGTAGTTTTGTTAGAGTGACAATATTATTTATGTTTCGAGGCCGTGTGTTGGCCCTTGTGAACAATGATTGTAAGATAATTTTATATATATTATTATTTTTCTTTATATGGGATGATGATTTGTTTTTCTTTTTAATCTTTTCTTGAATGTATACATGTGAAAAAATAAAGAGCAGGATTATTTACATAGAAATACAACAATCATGATACACACAAGAAATGGTTGGTATGTATAAACTTTAGACAAACATGAGAAATTTTGGTATATTGTCATATGTATAGATTTAGGCAAAGCACACAGATATATAAGCTTTACAAAAATAGGCCCAGAGACAGGCTCCAAGCTTTTTGGGTTTAACCGAGTGTCCACCGGGAGCTGGTCATTTTCAATTTTTGCTCTTTTCTCAAAGATTCCCTTTTTTGTTATGCCCTTTTCTTGTCATGACAGGATAGTAGTTGCCTCATTCTCAGGGTTTCCATTTATGGATCCATCTCTCTTCTCTTTTATCTGAAAAGGGGAAAACCTTGCCCATATCTCGCTTGACTTTCTCTCGGGGATCTCAAATTTGGGCTAGTGAACTCTCCAGATAACAACCGAAGTAGCCTTTGGCAAAGGAGCGATCAGTTTCCATCCTCAATCTAAGAAGGCTTTACTTTGTACCATAATGTAGGTTTGGCTAAGGGTGAGAAATAAAGGACATACATGCTCAAATGATTTTTCTATCCCCTAGTGTAAGCACCCCATTTTTGACCGCTCGACAGTCTACACTCCGTCCAGACTTGTTTTCAAGTCATTTTGGGCATATTTCCAATCAAAACCATTTCTCTAGGTCCAAATTCCGTCTTTCCATCGCTTCGCGGGTCTGTCAAGCCCAAATAGAGGCAAAATAACCAAAATGCCCTTAGGGGCATTGTCCTTTCTTATTCCAATTCCAATCTAGCTCTCGAGACAGTTTATTCCTCGAGAAGGTCTGAGTAGCAAAACTACTCACAAAACCGCTAGAGCAGCGAAAATACTCACAAAACCGCTAGAGTAGCGAAAATACTCACAAAACCGTTAGAGTAGCGGAAGTACTCACAAAACCGTTAGAGTGGCGGAAACACTCAAAATCCAGGCATGTCTCCTTAGAGACGGTAAGACCCCTTTCCAATCCCACTCTCGAGACAGTTTATTCCTCGAGACGGTTCCAATCCAGGCACATCTCCTTGGAGACGGTAAGACCCCTTTCCAATCCTACTCTCGAGACAGTTTATTCCTCGAGACGGTCTGAGTAGCAAAACTACTCACAAAACCGTTAGAGTAGCAGAAATACTCAATCGTTAGAGTAGCGGAAATACTCAACGCCGTCCGAGTAGCGAAAATACTCCCAAATCATCAACCCCATCCGAGTAGCGGAAATACTCAACCCCGTCTGAGTAGCGAAAGTACTCACACTGTTAGAGTGGCGGAAACACTCAAAACCCAGGTCAACACCCGTGTCTGTTAGCCCCGTGTCTGTTAGCTCACTTCGGTGAAAAATGACCAGACTACCCTTAGGACCTTTTCCGAGACTCTCCGGTCAAGATGACCAATTTGCCCCTAAGCATCCGAATGCCCCGGGAACCACACCGGCTCTGGGTATCAAACCGGTAACCTCCTGAGACTACTTTTTATAGCATTCTCAATCTTCATTTACTTTTCCGGATCATTCCAAGTCAGTTCCGACCAACCCGGTACAAAATGACCGTTTTGCCCCTGGAGGGCCAGTCTCCTTCTTCGACCACACCGGCTCTGGGTGTCAAACCGCTAATGTCCCGAGAATACTTTTTATAGTGTTCTCAACCTTCCTTTACCTTTCCGGACCATTCCGAGTCAGTTCCGGCAAACCCGGTACAAAATGACCGTTTTGCCCCTGGTGGGCCGGTCTCTTTTTCCGACCACGCTGGCTTTGGGAATCAAACCGGCAACCTCTGGGAACATTCTAAATAATGTTTCCAGATCCCAAGTCTTTTTCCGGGACAATCTGAGTTCGCCCCGGCAGTTTTCCGGTCCGATTGACCGTTTTGTCCCTAAAGGCCCGGTCAACCTTTCCGACCCACCTTATCGTCACTTTCCAAGTCAAATACCTCCAGGACACTATTTTAAGTGTTCCTGCTCCTTTTCGGCCTTCCGGGTCATTCCCGGCTCCTTCAAATCATTCCCGGACTTTCCAGAGTCACTCCTAGTGAAGCCAGGCTAAAAATTGCATGGTAGTCACTAGTACAGGTGCCCAAATCTAGTCAAAGATACGTTACTTGCCGACCTTAAATCTTTCCTAATTGGCTGGCGCCACTACTAGTGGCACCAAGCCAAAAAATGGCCTGGCGCCACTCCTAGTGGCGCTAGTGTAGAATTTGGCCTGGCGCCACTGCAACAGGCGCCAGTTTTGTCCAACCTCTATAAATACAGAGCCTCATTCAACGTGAAAGGGGTCTACAAACTTAACCTAAAAATCCTATATTTTGATATACAGAGCTTGAGCACCTCCAAAACCCTAGCCTCCCTAGGTTTTCCCAAACCCTAGCCACCATACACAAATCCTAGCCTCCTATACACTCATACACACTCCCATACACTCATACACTAGCCTTTAACCATCCTTTGAAGACTTGAAGAGCTGCCATCCAAAGCTTGAAGACAACTCTTGAAGACTGAAGGTGAAGATCAAGACCGAAGACCGAAGACCGAAGACAGCGCGGCTCGCAAAATAAATAAGACATACGGTAGGTTTTCTCTTTAATTTTCTGCACTTTTCCCCCTCTCTCTTCTCTCTCCAACCCACTTGGGTTTTCTCTATTTTAATCCCCCATCTCTTTCCCCCCCTTTCTTTGCATGCTTGAAACAAGGGGATTCCCGGTCCATGTGTAGGATTGGGCTATTGGAGAGTCACCGTGTTGGGGCCTTTCTTCTAGCCTAACTAAAGACCACGTGGGTCCGGCCCCCTTGATTATGTGGTGAAGTCTTAGCCTTTTATGTTCACGACCCCAAATTGCACTATGCATATCATAGTCTTGCATCTTCCGAAAACCGTTTTCAAAGTTGTTTTTCAAAACGTTTTCAAACTTGTTTTCAAAATTGCATCAAAATCTCTTTTTCAAAAACTTGTTTTCAAAACCACAATTCTAGAGTGATTCTAGCCTTTCCATGGCTAGGGTTGCTTTAGGAAAGTGTTACATTAAAAGTGACCTTTTTGGTCTATATTTTCAAACCTTATTGTTTTCAAAACCACTTCCTTAAAGTGGTTCTAGCCTTCTTATGGCTAGAATCGCTTTAGGAAAGTGAGACGTTTTCATACTTTCCAAAACTCTCTCTTCAAAAATCTCTTCCTAAAATCTCTTTTTCAACTCCTCTCCAAAATCTTTTCCTCAAAATTCACTTCCTAAAAATACTCCCTAGATTCACCTTCCTAAAAACTCTCTCCAAAAATCTTTCTAAAAACTCTCTTTCCAAAAATCTTCCTTCTAGAAACTCCCCTCGAGGATTTTTGCTTCCAAAATCTATGTTTCCAAAAACAGACTTTTCAAAAATTTCCTCTTTCCAAAAATCTTTCCAAATTCGCTTTCTAAAAACTCCTCCCTAGGATTTCCTTTCTAGAAAACTTTCGTTTCCAAAAATGCGCTTTCCAAAAACTCTTTTCTTAGAGCCCAAGTCAAGCCCTAGAACTCACAATTAGAAAACCCTAATTTTCTTCCCAAAAACATGATTTTTCAAACTTTGCCCCAAACCTAGGTTTTCAAAACCTCTTGTTTTCACATCCAAACTATACATGTTTCCAAAACCTATTTTCTACGCCCAAACTATAGTTTTCCAAATCTAGGGTTTCTAGAATCTCCCTTTCCAAATCCTTACCCAAATCCTATCTTCCCTTTAGGAAACCAAATTAAATCTCCCCGTTTAGGAAACTAGATCCCGTCCTCTATTTTTGGAAACAAAATTCAACCTTTCTCTTTTAGAGACCAAATCCAATCCCTTCCTAATCCAAACCTTTCTTAATTAAATTCCTTCCTAAACCATAAGTTTCCTAAACTTAAACTTTAAATCTTTCCTTAAATTTCAAAATCCAACTCTTTCTTAATTCAAATCCTTCCTAAATTTCCACTTTCCTAAATCTTAAGTTTTCAAAACTTGAACATAAGAATCTTTCCTAAGTTTTAAAAACTCAACTTTCAAATCTTTCCTAATTCAACCATTTCCTAATTTAACCCCCCTTTCCAAATCTTAACTTTCCAAATTCAAGTTTTCAAACTCTTCCTAAACTCAAACCTTTCCTAATTTCAAGATTTCCTAAAACCCTAAAACTTTCTTAATCTTAAACTTTCTAAATTTCAAATCTTTCTAAATTCTAAACTTTCCAAAACTTCAAAATCTTTTCAAATCTAGAACTTTTCTAGATTCAAAACTTTCTAAATTCAAGACTTTCTTAAGTTGAAACTTTCTTAATTCAAACATTTCCTAAAACGAAACTTTCCTCTTTTCAAAACTTCCCTATTTCAAAACTTTCCTAATCTCAAAACTTTTCAAAAATGAAACTTTCCTAATTCGAAACTTTCTGAATTCGGACCTTTCCTAATTCGAACATTTCCTAAAATCCAATCTTTCCAAATCTTCCAAGTCCAATGTTCGAGTCAAGTCTTTCTTAATCTCAAGTCTTTCCTAGGTTTCCTACCTTTCCTAAGTCTAGGTTTCCTAAACCTCCATCTTTCCAAAACCAAGTCTTTCCAAAGCAAGTCCAATCTTCTCAATTTCAATTTCCAATCTCCTTTTTCTAATCTCAAACCAAATCCAATTTTCAATTCAATTTCTTTCTTCCAATCCGATCTCTCTCTTCAAATCAATCTATTTTCAATCGGACTCCGGTCCGAACTACGACTAACCTGATTCCCCCAAAGGGATACGTAGGCAACCTTCATAGGTGCGGTCACAATACTCTTCAAACTTTCAATTCCACCCTCATGGGTGCGGTTTCCAAAATCTATTTTCAAATCTCAAATTTCAATCAATTTTCAAATTTCAATTTTCAAATTTCTATTCTCAATTTTCAAACTTTCCAATTTCAATTCTATTTCTTCAAATCTATTTTCAAATCAAATCAATTTCTTTTCAAATCAATTTCTATTTTTCAATTCTCTTAACTTGCACTTGCATATCATGCATCATGTTAGTTTTCAAACATTGTTTTTCTAAAGTGAATAGGGTTGAACCATTAGTTAATTAAAGACTCTCATAGGTGAATCTAGGGTAGATTGACATGTAGGTACCGAAAGGGCAGGGTAGGGTGATAGCTTAGTGCGTCTTCCCTACACGTAGCCAACCTCTGAATCTAGGATCACTGTTTTCGAAAGACCAAAAAGGAGTTATTTTTCAAAAAGGGCTAAATTTTTTCCAAAGGTTGCCAAACAACCTGTTTTTCTTAAAAACCCTCTCCTGAGGTGATCTTTTCAAAATCGTTTTCCAAAACCCTAAGTTTAGTTTTCGAATTATTCTTAATTTTTAGATTACCTAACTCACCTTAATCAAGTTAGGCGGCGACTCCAAATCTTATTTTTAAAAGCCCTTTATTCAAACTCGTTTTCATTTCAAATTTAGTCACACTCATTCTTTTAGGAGGGTGAGTTCTAACGAGAGAGTACAGCATTTTTTCCGCTTGGGTGAGTATTCCTCGAGTGCGAAAAATCTGAGCGCGACACCTAACGGTGCTGATATGAACTAGAACCGCCTTGAGTAAACTTCTGCTATTTTGTTCACTTTTCTTTTTAGGTGTCGCTATTTTCTTTTGAACTTGTTTAAACTAAGCAATTTTCCCTGATCCGAGAGGACTTTGCCTTAGGTTGTAGTATGGCTAGGTTATAGGGTTTTTGAAAGGAAGGGTATTGAAGGCCCAAGGTGTTGAACTTCTCTCGGGTTTATCACAAACCGATGATCACTCATGATAATACTTCTTCTCTTTTAGGCTTTTTCCTTGTCAATTTTCTCTTTTGGGTATTTGCTATGTTTTTGTACGAACTTTTACCCATATTGGGTTCATTATTTTTCTTTGTTTTGCCCCAACACTGCTATTTACACAATTCTTGCCGGTTTCTCGGGGCGTCTCATGCCTTTTTTTTTTCAAGTATCGTGTTGTTTCTCCCTTTCCTTAAATGCGAGAGGAGGCTTTCTTTTGCCTCAAGTTTCTTCCTTTACTCTTTTTCTTTCCAATTTCGCTTTCACCCATTGTGGGTGGTGATCACCAGGTCGGGTTTGTCAAAGGAATATAATTCGGCTCAAAATGGATTTTTTAAAGGGGATTCTTTTAACTGTATGGTGGAAGAATAGATGGCCTCTCTTCCTGTCTGGCAAGATTGCTTAGTCCATGAAGTTCAGTCATAGAACCTTAGCGACACCCTTTAAGACAGGTGAATGTTAGTTTAAACGTTATGTTACTCGTGCTTGCCCAAGTATGAGGGGTGGTTCCTAATTAATGTGTTTGAATGAAAACTGCTTACAGCTCGAATGGGTTGTTCAAAGGAATTGCTTTGCTGTTTAAGGGATTTGAAATGATGGCTTCTCTTCCTTTTGAGGGTCTAACTGCCGACTGATTTGTCTTGGCATCCTCCAAGTGCTGCCCTTTTCCAAAGATCCACTCTCGCTCCTTTTTCCTTCCTCAGTGTTTCGTTTTTTTGGATCAGAAATGGTCCCCGCTAGTGAGGATGCACGTACTATCCCCTTTTCAAGTCAAGGCACAACAATGAAAGGGGGAAACTTTTAAGAAAAAGACAAATCACAGAAAATGATATTAACTTTAAGCTTCTTCTTTCATTTCAAAGGTTTTGTGTACATGATGGGCTTTCGATTAGCAAAAATTGGAATTAAAAGTAGAGTTAACAGAAATAGGATTAATGGAAAGTAAAGGTAGAGTTTGACAAAAGAACATCCCTTTGGTAGTCATTTTTTTAGGTAGGCTTCGGGACCTCCCCCCACCCCCCCCTCCCCCCCCCCCCCCCCCCCCCCAGCTTCTTACATGCTCCGCCTTCCAACTTTTTCACTACGTTGCACTGGACGGATTGATGCACTGACTGTAGAATGGTAAAGGTGGGTGGTCATAGTGTAATTGGGGATGCCTCCTTTTCCTTTTCCTTTTCCAACTGGGCCATTAAGGTTGCACATCCCATCGTGGGAACCCTAATGGTCCTCCTTCAATAGGTTGGTTTTCTCTTGCTCAACTTCGGTAACTTTTTTGATTTTTGTGCCCAGGCTTCCTCCCATGACTTGTAGTGGCTTTTCTTTAATTTTCTCTTTTTCAGCTTCCTCTTTGTCAATTTCAGCGAACGGGCTATCCAAATCACCTTCACTGAATTCAAACGGCGGGTTTGGTACTTTAGGCTCACCGATGCCCTAGCCCATATCCTCATTGTTAAAGAGATCCTTTATTAGGCGATGCTCAGCCTCAGCATATTTGGGGTGCAGGAATTCATCTCCCCAACCATCAGTAAGCACAGTATTAGTGGGAATGTCTTCTATAGGTTCTTCCACGGGCTAGTTAAGGGGATCTTGCTCTTCATTTGCATTGTAAAGATAGATAGGTTATGGTGGTAGCTCTTCTTCCCAGTCACTTTCTTCTTCAATCTCTGACTCTCCTTCAAAATATTCCGTAACTATTATGCCATCTGGATCTACTTCCCCCTATGTGATTATGTTGACAATGTCATCTGGTAGGGGATTTGTTGTGACATTGGGCGCGGGGGCTGGCTTTACTTCCTGGGTGTTGATGACTTTACTGTTAATGAGGTCTTTGATTTTATGCTTCAAAGAGAAATAGGACTTTGTGTCCTGCCCCTATCCTCTAGAGTGATATTTGCAGGTAAGGGTCGGATTGAAAGTTCGAGGCAATGGACTTGGCAACGGCCGCGGGGGTATAGGGTTCAGGTGCTTTGCCTTGAGAAGCTCATGGTAAGCCTCTATTTGAGTGCATGCTAAGCGAGTGAATTCTCAATTCCGCCCGTTGTTTTTGTTTAGGTTGAAGTGCGGTCGGGCTGCTATGGGTCCTGGAGCAAGTGTTTGGACATTGGCGACAGGGATGTTGACGATGAGAGCAGGTGGTTGTGGTCGAACTTGATATTGAGGATACTACAGCTGCTGCTGCGTTGGCAATATAGCAGATACCTCTCCCTCTTTCTTACCAACACCTCGAGTGGTTGCTACCTTCTTCACTGCATTTGTGAACTCCTCAGCTGTCTTAGCATAAGGGTCCGTGATTCTGCCAGTTTTCAATCCATTCTCAATCATTTCCCCTTACATTATCAGATCCAAGAAACTTTTCCCAATGCTCAAGTATAAATGTTCATAATATAGGCCTTGGAAGGTATTCACAAACAGCTGTACATGCTCCTTTTCCACTAGCGGGGGGTTGATTTGAGCAGCTGCCTCTCTCCACCTTAAAGTGTAACTCTTGAAACTTTCTTTTTCCCCTCGAGTCATCATCAACAGGGCACACCTATCCATGGTGAGGTCACTGTTGTGTCGGTATTGGGACCGGAAGGCCATGACCAACTCGTTCCAAGTTGTTATCTTTCTTAAATCCAAACGGGCAAACCATTGTAAGGTTGGCCCGGTCAAGTTATGTTAAAATAGTTGTATCAGGAGTTTGGGGTTATTCCCATGACCACTTAACACGCCCGTATATAGTCTCAGATGAGCCATGGGATCCCCACTTCCATCATACTTTTGAAAATCGGGCATCTTGAATTTAGGCCACCTTAGATAATTAGGAAAGAAACATAGTTCATCATAGGATGTCCCACTAAAGGTGTTATGACCTTGTAGGTTTTGCAGGGACTCTTCTAAACCTTGTATCTTGAGATCGAGAGGATCCAGGTTCTCCTTCTTTGGTGTAGTTGTCAACAAGATGGTTTTAGGGTTATCTTCTTCTTCTTCCTCGATATGCACCATTTTGAGGAGTTCCTTGCTTTTCCCCGTATTGTCAGTTCACAGGATGACACTTGGCAGGATGGCTTCAGTTTCTTTCGGGTGGGACATTGAGGCTGAAGGATTCATGGTAGGTCCTTAAAAGGCCATCAGTTGTACAAGCTTGAACATCTCGTCTATTTTTGCCTTCATCTCATTCACTTCCTCCCGTGTCACTGGGCTGCTCTGTTGATCAGGAGTATTACCTTTTCTTGTCATTTGCGCTGCTCAGTGTCGGCTAAAAACTATTGATCAGAGTACATGAGGCACTCGTGTTCCTCTTTTGCCTTTTATTGGAGTAATGGTGACCTAGAATGCAAGCAAGTCTCACTAAAAACTATTACTAGCCTTTAGTGAGACGAGGGAGGGGGGGGGGGGGGGGGGGGCGGAACAAAAAATTAGGAAAAACAAGAAAGAGATCATATGTTAGTTTATGGATTGGGCAAAATTTTATGCAATGCATGACTTAAGGATGCCCCTTGTCACGCCTCAAAGCCTGACCTATACGGATTTAGGGTACATGACCGGCCACTAGCAAGGCTACCCAATGCCGCATTACATAAACTGGTTGATCACCTGTGCATAATCATTTACAATGATGCATAATTGTGGAAAATAGAACTTTACAAACGTAAAGTAAAATTTGTGTCGTACATTGCAGAGCGGTACCTAATCTCCAAAACATAAACATTCCATAAGATAGGTCTATTAAAGGCCACCACAGTTATAACATTATAATATTACAAACTATTAGGGTTTAACCCCTATATCAGTACATAACATAAGGCCCGTGAGCTGCAGTCGAAATATCCACGTAATGGGACTCCCAATTTGATCACCTGAAAAGATTTTTAGAAAACGTAAACTAATACTTAGTGAATAACAATAATGTATGAGCATAAAATATCATAGGCTACATTTATATTTAATGTACATGACAATGGAGGTACATTTATGCATGTGTGGTATGAACTTAGAAACATATAAGTATAAACTTAAAGACACATGAAGCATAGGCTTTGTATTAAAACATTTCATCATTTTTAAAATATAATGCTTGTAAGCACCCCATTTTTGATCGCTCGGTAGTCTACGCTCCGTCCAGACTTGTACTCAAGTCAAGATGAATGTATTCTAATCGAAACCAACTCTCCAAGTCCAAATCACATCTGTCCATCGCTTCGCGGGCCCACCAGGCCCAAATGGAGGCGAAATGACCAAAATGCCCTTAGGGGCATTGTCTTTTCCAATTTAGGCACGTCTTTCCGAAGATGATAAGACCCCTTTCCAATCCCTCCCTCGAGACAATTTATTCCTCAAGCCGGTACCAAATCAGGCACGTCTTTTTAGAGACAGTAAGTCTCCTTTCCAATCCCTCTCTCGAGATAGTTTATTCCTCGAGACGATTCCAAATCAGGCACGTCTTTCCGAAGACGGTAAGTCCCCTTTCTAACCCCTCTCTCAAGATAGTTTATTCCTCGAGACAATTCCAAATCAGGCACGTCTTTCCGAAGACAATAAGACCCCTTTCCAATTCCAACCCCTCTCTCGAGACAGTTTATTCCTCGAGATGGTTCGACACGTTTTTCGAAAAAAATCTCTTCGAAACGGTAAATCCCTTTAAACCTGTCGACCGGGACGAGACACCAAGTCCCCTAGATGGTAGAACGGTCCACATTTGGCGCCTGCTAGCCCGCCAATGTAGAAATGTCCGTTTAGGCACGCCTTCCAAGAAAATTGACTTCTCAGGCGCTAAGTCCCCTTTAGCAGCTTCCCAAGATTAGGTAGTCTCAGGAATAATCGTGAACCGTTAGAGTAGCGAAAATACTTGCAAACATCACAACTGTCAGAGTAGCGAAAATACTCGTAAACAGGTCGATATAGAGAATTGCCAACAAACCCCTGTGTCACGACGACCGCCGTCAGAGTGGCAGAAACACTCAAAACCCATGTCAACACCAGTGCCTGCTAGCCCACTTCGGTGAAAAATGACCAGACTGCCCCTTGGGCCTTTTTCGAGACTTTCCGGTCAAGATGACCATTTTGCCCCTAGGCATCCAAACGCCCCGGAAACCACACTGGCTCTAGGTATCAAACCGATTACTTTGTGAGATTACTTCTTACAATATTCTCAATCTTCCATAACTTTGCTTTAGCTTTTCAGATCATTCCGAGCCAGTTCCAGTAAACCTGGTGCCGTTTTGCCCCTAGAGGGCCGGTCACCTTTTCTGACCACACTGGCTCTGGGTATCAAACCGGTAACCTCCTGAGAATGCTTTTTATAGTACTCTCAACCTTTTTTTAGCTTTTCGGATCATTCCGAGTCAATTTCGGTAAACCTGGTGCAAAATGACAGTTTTGCCCCTAGAGGGCCGGTCGCCTTTTCTGACCACACCGGCTCTGGGTATCAAACCGGCAACCTTTGGGAACATTCTGAATAATGTTTTCAAATCTCGAGTCTTCTTCCAGGACAGTCCGAGTTCGTCCCAGCAGCTTTCCAACCCGAATGACCATTTTGCCCCTAACGGCCCGGTCAACCCTTCCGACACATCTTATCCTCACTTTTCAAGTCAAATACCTCCGGGACACTATTTTAAGTGTTCTTGCTCTTTTCCGGCCTTTCGGGTCATTCCTGGTCTTCCAAACTCCTTCCCGGACTTTTCGGAGTCACTCCTAGTGAAGCCAGGCTAAAAATTGCATGGTAGTCACTAGTACAGGCACCCAAATCTAGTCAAAGATACGTTGCTTGCCCACCTAAATACTTTCCTAACTTGCTGGCGCTACTAGTAGTGGCGCCAAGCCAAAAAATGGCTTGGCGCGCCAGGAGGAATTTTGCCCTAGCGCCATTGCAACAAGCGCCAGGTCTGTCCTCTCTCTATAAATACAGAGCCTCCTCCAACGTGAAAGAGGTCCGCAAACTCAGCTTAAAAATCATATATTTCGATATACAGAGCTCGTTGTAAGCACCCCATTTTTTACCGCTCGGCAGTCTACACTCCGTCCAGACTTGTTTTCAAGTCATTATAGGTACATTCCTATCGAAACCAATTCTCTAGGTCCAAATTCTGTCTTTCCATCGCTTCGCGGGCCTGTCAGGCCCAAATAGAGGCAAAATGACCAAAATTCCCTTAGGAGGCATTGTTCTTTCTTATTCCAATTCCAATCCCTCTCTCGAGACAGCTTATTCCTCGAGACGGTCCGAGTAGCAAAACTACTCACAAAACCGTTAGAGTGGCGGAAACACTCACAATCCAGGCACGTCTCCTCGGACACGGTAAGACCCCTTTCCAATCCCTCTCTCGAGACAGTTTATTCCTCGAGACGGTTCCAATCCAGACACGTCTCTTCGGAGACGATAAGACCCCTTTTCAAATCTCTCTCTCGAGACAGTTTATTCCTCGAGATGGTCCGAGTAGCGAAACTACTCACCAAACCGTTAGAGTAGCGGAAATACTCACAAAACCGTTAGAGTAGCGAAAATACTTACAAAGCCGTTAGAGTAGCAGAAATACTCACAAAGCCGTTAGAGTAGCGAAAATACTCACAAACCCGTTAGAGTAGCGGAAATACTCACAAATCGTCAACCCTGTCCGAGTAGCGGAAATACTCACAAATCATCAACCCGGTCCGAGTAGCGAAAATACTCACAAATCATCAACCCCATCCGAGTAGCAGAAATACTCACAAATCATGAACCCCGTCCGAGTAGCGGAAATACTCAACCCCGTCCGAGTAGCAGAAATACTCAACCCCGTCCGAGTGGCGGAAACACTCAAAACTTAGGTCAACACCCGTGTCTATTAGCTCACTTCGGTCAAAAATGACCAAACTACCCTTAGGACCTTTTGCAAGACTTTCCGGTTAAGATGACTATTTCGCCCCTATGCATCCGAATGCCCCGAGAACCACACCGGCTCTGGGTATCAAACCAGTAACCTCCTGAGACTACTTTTTATAGTATTCTTAATCTTCCTTTACCTTTCTGGATCATTCCGAGTCAGTTCCGGCCAACCCGGTACAAAATGACCGTTTTGCCCCTAGAGGGCCGGTCTCCTTCTTCGACCACATCGGCTCTGGGTATCAATCTGGTAATGTCCCGAGAATACTTTTTATAGTGTTCTCAACCTTCCTTTACCTTTTCGGACCATTCCGAGTCTGTTCCGGCAAACCCGGTACAAAATGACCGTTTTGCCCCTGGTGGGCCGGTCTCCTTTTCCGACCACGCCGGCTCTGGGAATCAAACCGGCAACCTCCGGGAACATTCTGAATAATGTTTCCAGATCCCAAGTCTTCTTCCGGGACAATCTGAGTCTGTCCCGGCGTTTTTCCAGTCCGAGTGATCGTTTTACCCCTAAAGGCCCGGTCAACCTTTTCGACATATCTTATCCTCACTTTTCAATTGAAATACCTCTAGGACACTATTTTAAGTGTTCCTGCTTCTTTCCGGCCTTCCGGGTCATTCCTGGCTCCTCCAAATCATTCCTAGACTTTCCGGAGTCACTCCTAGTGAAGCCAGGCTAAAAATTGCATAATAGTCACTAGTACAGGCGCCCAAATCTAGTCAAAGATACGTTGCTTGCCGACTTATAAAGTTTCCTAAGTGGGTGGCGCCACTACAAGCCAAGAATTGGCCTAGCGCCACTCCTAGTGGCGCCAGGAGAAATTTTGCCCTGACGCCACTGCAACAAGCGCCAGGTTTGTCCTCCCTCTATAAATACAAAGCCTCATTCAACGTGAAAGGGGTCTGCAAACTTAACCTAAAAATCCTATATTTTGATATACAGAGCTCGAGCACCTTCAAAACCCAAGCCTCCCTAGGTTTTCACAAACCCTAGCCACTATACACAAACCTTAACCTCCTATACACTTATACACTCCCCCATACACTCATACACTAGCCTTCAACCATCCTTTGAAGACTTGAAGAGTTGCCATCCTAAGCTTGAAGACAACTCTTGAAGACTGAAGGTGAAGATCAAGACAAAGACCGAAGATTGAAGACAGCGCGGCGCGCAAAATAAAGAAGATATACGGTAGGCTTTCTCTTTAATTTTCTGCACTTCCCCCCTCTCTGTTCTCTCTCCAACCCACTTGGGTTTTCTCTACTTTAATCCCCCATCTCTTTCCCCCCCTTTCTTTGCATGCTTGAAACAAGGGGATTCCCGATCCATGTGTAGGATTGGGCTATTGGAGAGTCACCGTGTCGGGGGCTTTCTTCTAGCCTAACCAAAGACCACCTGGGTCCGACCCCTTTGATTATGTGGTGAAGTCCTAACCTTGTATGTTCACGACCCCAAATTGCATTGTGCATATCATAGTCTTGCATCTTCCAAAAACCGTTTTCAAAGTTGTTTTTCAAAACGTTTTCAAACTTGTTTTCAAAATTGCATCAAAATCTCTTTTTCAAAAACATGTTTTCAAAACCACAATTCTAGGGTGATTCTAGCCTTTCCATGGCTAGGGTTGCTTTAGGAAAATGTTACATTAAAAGTGACCTTTTTGGTCTATATTTTCAAATCTTATTGTTTTCCAAAGCCACTTTCTTAAGGTGGTTCTAGCCCCCTTATGGTTAGAATTGCTTTAGGAAACTGAGACATTTTCAAACTTTCCAAAAAACTCTCTCTTCAAAAATCTCTTCCTAAAAATCTCTTTTTCAACATACTTTCCTAAAACTCCCCTCTTCAAAATTGTTTTCAAAAACTCCCTTCCAAATTCTATTTTTCAAAATTCTCTTTTTCAACTCCTCTCCAAAACTCTCCCTCCTAAAAATTCACTTTCTAAAAACACTCGCCAGATTCACCTTCCTAAAAACTCTCTCCGAAAATCTTTCTAAAAAAAAACTCTCTTTCCAAAATCTTCTCTCTAGAAAACTCTCCTCTCTAGGATTTCCTTTTAAAATCTTTGTTTCCTAAAACACACTTTCCAAAACTCCTTTTCTTTAAAAATCTCTTTCCAAAAACTATCCTTTCTAAAATTCTTCCCTGTAGAAACTCCTCTTTAGGTTTTCCTTCCAAAGTCTTCGTTTCCAAAAACATACTTTCCAAAAATCCTCTTTCCTTAGAGCCCAAGACAAGCCCTAGAGCCAACCATTAGGAAACCCTAATTTTCTTTCCAAAAACATGGTTTTCAAATTTTGCCCCAAACCTAGGTTTCCAAAACCTCTTGTTTTTTGCATCAAAACTATACATGTTTCTAAAACCTATTTTCTACGTCAAAACTACAATTTTTCAAATCTATTGTTTTTAGAATCTCCTTTCCAAATCCTTACCAAATCCTATCTTCCCTTTAGGAAACCAAATCAAATCTCCCCGATTAGGAAACTAGATCCGGTCCTCCATTTTTGGAAACAAAATCCAACCTTTCACTTTTAGAAACCAAATCCAATCCCTTCCTAATCCAAACCTTTCTTAATTCTATTCCTTCCTAAACCATAAGTTTCCTAAATTTAAACTTTAAATCTTTCCTTAAATTTCAAAATCCAACTCTTTCTTAATTCATATCCTTCCTAAACTTCCACTTTCCTAAATCTTAAGTTTCCAAAACTTGAACATAAAAATCTTTCCTAAATTTTAAAACTCAACTTTCAAATCTTTCCTAATTCAACCCTTTCCTAATTCTACCCTCTTTTCAAATCTTAACTTCTTAAACCTAAGTTTTCAAACCTTTCCTAAACTCAAGCCTTTCCTAATTTCAAGACTTTCTAAAATTCAAACTCTAAAACTTTCTAAATCCTAAACTTTCTAAGTTTCAAATCTTTCTAAAATTCTAAGCTTCCTAAATTCAAAACTTTCTTAAGTTAAATCTTTCTAAACCCAAATCTTTCTAAACTCTAAACTTTCCTAAACTTCAACATCTTTCCAAATCTAAGACTTTTCTAAACTCAAAGCTTTCTTAATTTAAGACTTTCTTAAGTTGAAACTTTCTTAATTCAAACATTTCCTAAATTGAAAACTTTCCTTTTTCAAACCTTTCCTAAAACAAAACTTTCTTATTTTCAAAACTTCCTTGTTTTCAAAGCTTTCCAAATTCAAAATTTCCCTTTTTCAAAACTTTCCAATTTTTAAAACTTTCCTAAACCTAAAACTTTCCTAATTTCAAACTTTCCAAAAATGACACTTTCCTACTTCGAAACTTTCTTAATCTAAATTTTTCCTAAATTCCAAGTTTCCAAATCTTTCAAGATCTTTCCAAATCCAACATTCGAATCTAATCTTTCTTAATCTCAAGTCTTTCCTAAGTCTCTTCTCTATCCTAAATCTAGGTTTCCTAAAACCAAGTCTTTCCAAAATCAATCCCTTCAAATCAAACTCCAATCATCTCAATTTCAATTTCCAATCTCCTCTTATAATCTCAAATCGAATCCAATTTTCAATTCAATCTCTTTCTTCCAATCCAATCTCTCTCTTCAAATCAATCTTTTTTTTTTTTTTTTTCAATCGGACTCCAGTCCGAACTACGACTGACCTGATTCCCCCAAAGGGATACGTAGGCAACCTTCATAGGTGCGGTTACAATACTTTTCAAACTTTCAATTCCACCCTCATGGGTGCGGTTTCCAAAATCTTTTCAAATCTTAAATTCCCATCTACTTTCAAAATTTCTATTTTCAAATTTCTACTTTCGATTTTCAAATTTTTCAATTTCAATTCTATCTCTTCAAATCTCTTTTCAAATCAAATTAACTTCTTTTCAAATCTCTTTTCTAAATCAATTCTCTTTCCTTACACATGCATCCCATGCATCATGTTAACTTTCAAGCATTGTTTTTCAAAGTAGATAGGATTGAACTATAGTTAGTCGAAGACTCTCATAGGTGAATCTAGGGTAGATTGACATGTAGGTACCAAAAGGGCGGGGTAGGGTGATAGCTTAGTGCGTCTTCCTTACACATAACCAACCTCCGAACCTAGATCACTGTTTTCAAAGACCAAAAAGGAGTTGTTTTTCAAAAAAAGGGCTAAATGTTTTCCAAAGGTTGCCAAACAACCCGTTTTCCTAAAAAACCCTCTCTTGAGAATGTTTTCCAAAATCGTTTTTCAAAAACCCTAAGTGTAGTATTCGGATTATTCTTAGTTTTTAGGTGACCTAACTCACCTTAATCAAGTTAGGTGGCGACTCCGAATCTTTTTCAAAAGCCCTTTATTCAAACTTATTTTCAATTCAAACCTAGTCGCACTCATTCTTTTAGGAGGGTGAGTTCTAACAAGAGAGTACAACATTTTTCCTGCTTGGGTGAGTATTCCTCGAGTGCGAAAAATCTGGGCGCGACAGCTGGCGACCCCACTGGGGAGACTTAGAGGGTTTGGCCGTTAGTCATGTCACTTTACCCTTTACCCATGTAGAGTCTTCAATTAACTTGGTTCAATCCTATTCACTTTAAATCTTCAAAACCAAATTTTCAAAATTGTTTTCAAAGAAACATGCATTTATTCATATTATCTTGTATTATGTTTGTCATCCACATGCTGACACTTGCATCTTTGTTTTGTAGGTGCGCTTTATGTTTAAATTTTATTAACTACTTTGCATGAATGTAATGTACAGGATGAATGGGAGTTGTTGGGCCCTTTCCTCCACTTTTAAAAAATCACACATACACTGCATGTGCACTTGCATTCTGCATACTTGCATACCCTAATATGTCCTTTCTAGTTAGAAAGGGGGAACGGTATATTGGTTGTGGGCAAGATGCTGTGTCAGTTTCTTCGCCTACGGCCTCTTGATGGTTCCCCCGCTCGGATCACCAACCAATCATGGCACCACCTCGGGGAGTGGGCCTAGGTTTGAAGATCCGGGGACCAAGCCATTTTAGGATGCATTAGTCAACCCCCAACCTCATACTCATGTAGACACCATGCATAGTCGAACCTCTGCCAGATTTAGGACACGAGCACCGTTTTCAAAATCACGGAGGAAAGGGCGACTGCTCTTACTTTCACCTATTCCTGCTGTTATGATGCTCGTATTTATACTGTTATAATGCCTGTCTAACTGTTCATGCATGCATGTTTACTTCAATCGTACTTTCTCTCCTTATACTTTTTGCATATTCATGTTCATGCATTCAATATTCCATGTCAAGACAAGAGTTCCAAGTAACTCAAGTCACTGTATTCTCATGCATATGATCAACCCATTGAGAGTGACACCAACGTCACTCTCCCTTGCATTAAACCTACCCAAACCCTAAGGGTTCCCACGTAACCCTAAGGACTCATTGCATGCATCTCGATTCATTCCATAAGAGGGGCCCCAATCCCTCTATGCTCACGGAGATAGGGTTGCCAAGAAGACAAGGGGCAATCAATCAACAAGGTCTCTCAGCGACCTCCTCGACATCAAACCCCAAGGAAGGCGAATCCGAAGACTCAAGAGTAGTTTAGGTTTTCCCTTTGTAAAAGTAGATAGGTGGAAGTCCAAAGGAAAATGTTCCCCCTCCCCCTATTAAAATGTATTTCAATTCTTTTGTATCTTAAACCCAAAGTTCAATGTACTTCTTTATTTTTTTTCTACGAATGAATAAATGGATGATTGTATGAATGGATGAAGGTACCCGCTCGACGGTGAGGTATCTGCATACAGGGGCGAACTCCCTATCTCCAAAAGTGAGCAAACACATCATGTTTAATTTTCCTCTCAAGTAGGGGCACCCCTAGGACATGCATTGCATAAGAATTTCCAAATCAAGGCACTAACTTCCTTTTTCTTCTTTTGTTTCTCGTCTTCTACCCCCCCCCCCCCTCCTCCTCATCTCCAAGTACTAAGAGAACCGAAGACAAAAGCAAGACAAGAAAGGGGGTTTTCTCGATCATTCACTTATTGTCATCATATTGCTTACATGTTCACTTCTTTTATTGCTCATGCATCCACATCCATTCCAAGACAAGAGTTTCAGGAAACTCAAGTCATTTCATTCTCATGCATCTAATCAACTGTAGAGAGAAAGGAGCAATCCAATCTCATGTTAATCAACCTACCAAAATTCCTAAGGGTTCCTCAACCCTACGGATTCATGGTACGCTTAGAATTATATCTCAAGAGAGGCACAAATCTCTCTCAGTCCATAGAGGTGGGATTGCCTAAATAAGGAAACATCAACCGGCCCATGCCGAAGAGGTATTGTATTACATAATAGGGGCAAAACCCCACCTCCAAAATGGACTTGTCATCATTCCTAGACTCCCTCAAAGAAGGGACCTCCATAAGACATGCACTGCATAGAACCCCCAACTCCACATGCTAACTACATTTTGTTTTTCTTTTCTCTTTCAGGTCAAAGAGCACAACCGAACTCATAGAAACCCCTCTAGTATCATGCCCAATTCAAAATCATGCGAGGATAAGCCCGGCTATTGAAGGAGGCTGAACCTACATGAAGGAATAATTAACCATCCATCCGCAAGACATTACCTCTATGCAACTACCCTCGTGTCATGCCAAGACAATCACTATCCATGCAGAAGAGGACCTCACCATTTGCGAAGTCTTGTCAGACCTGTGCATTGCAACAACGCATCCTCTAACTTCCAAATGCATGACAAATATAGTGAACTCACCCTCCATTGATACACCTGATGAATAAAGCACCAAGAGGTTGATGTAGTCCCAGAACCTTATTAAAGGTTAAGGGTTCTCACCAAAAGGTCCACTAGAAAAGGGAGGTTTTCATGAAATTTGTCTATTTTCTTTTTCCTTTCTAGTTCTCATATATATATATATATATATATTTTATATTGCATGCCATGTAATAATGTTTAAAAAAAAAAAAGGAAAAAAATGAAAATGGATAGTTTCTAGTTTATCCCCTTTGTCTCATACTCTTGTGGATGAATATTACTTTTAAGGATTCTTTCCCATTCAATACTGACTCGACTTAAGGGATAGGATAGCATAGGCAACCCATTCAAAAGGGGGTCAAAACCTTTGAGAGACAAAGAGAGAGTGAGAGATAAGAAGGAGATAGTCTCATAAAAAAGGTATAGAGTTCATTGAAAAGGCAACTCTTGCGTGATATCCTAGCTAAGCGATGGGCAGCCAAGTCCTCGAAATGATGAGAAGCCATTGTTCTATTTATCCTAAATAAACACTACCCCTTGTTCAACCCACTAGAGCCGTAACTGATTTTTATTCAGATGTCCCCAAACAAAAAATCATCCCCCACATTGGGGTAAGCACAGAGTAGTTGATTCGGCAGAAACACACCATTTTTAGAAACATTGTCTAAATTTTGAACAAAGGCTTTATGAACTAAGCAATTCAATTTGAAATGATTAGAGGCCCTCAATTCTATTACCATACACAAAAATATTCCCTCTGCTTAAACCACTAGTGTCTCGTAGAAGCGGAAGTTTTCTTTTTGTCAACCCTGATCCAAAACCATCCCCCCACACTGGGGCAGTCAGGCAGCAGAGATATCTGACAGAGAACGTCATCGAACATCAAACTAAAGTAACGTAAAGGCTCTATGGATCAAGCAATCTTATTCAAAATGAAGAGAGGCCATCATTTCATTTCCCATACAGTCAAAAGAAACCCCTTGCCAAACCTGTTGAGCCATCCATCCTTTTCCTGAAAAAACCCAACCTAGGGATCACCGCCCACATTAGGTAGATTGAACTGCCAAGGAAAAGGCCTAAAGAAAAAGGATCGAAGAATTAGTCGTTCCATAAAAGAAAAGAAATGACAAGGTAAAGAAAGGGAGTTGCCAAGGGGCAAGAGGCCAAAAAAAAAAAAAAATCTATCTAAAGAAAGGCCTGAAGAAAACCATGACTGAGTTATCTTCAAAAGCATAATAAGAAGATCAAATGAGAAGGGAGTCATGTTTCCCTCAAAAAGCACATGGAAAGGGTGAAAGAAAAGAGTCGTTTTCACTGTGAGAAGTATATGGTCAAAAGCAAGAAGGAAATCTAAAGGTGATCCAAGGTTACAAAGAAACCCAGTAGAAGAAATAAGTTTGAGCCTTTACCCTTTCTTGTTAAACCCTAACCTATGGCCTGCATTACAACCCTACTAAAGTCCACTCTGATTGAGAAAGATTGCTTGATCTAAATGAGCCAAATGTGTTGCTGAAGCTAGAGGAGGATATTAGGGGATGAAGCCGTGCTGGAAGACCGACTAAGGATGGTGTGGATCTAAACCCTACTAGAAACAACATCGAGTTTGAGCCTGCACATCCTTTTCATTCATAAACCCCTTAACCTAGCCTACGTTACGGTCCGAATTAAAGTCCTATCTGATCAGAGAAAATTGCTTAGTCCAAATAAGCCTGAACAATACCAAGACAAGTAGGGTGAGAAAAGAGAATCGGAAGGAAATGTAAGGGGCAATCTCATGCTCCAAAATGTGCTCAGATGGTTTCGATTTACACAACCCACTAAAAGAAGACCTTTGAGCCTGAATATCCCTTTATTTCTTACAACCCCTAAACCCAGCCTACATTACGGTCCTAAAAGAAGTCTTCTTAGATTGAGGGCTTAGCTATTTATCGCTCTGCAAAGGGCATGCGAGTTGTCGCTCGAGCCATGGTGGCATTTTGGAGATCTGAGAGAGAAAACCAAGTGAGATCAGAAAAACCCCAAACAGCAACCCTGTAGAAAGTAGGGATAAGATAGCAAACCAAAAGGTCAAGATCCCTGGAGAATAGTGCAAGCGCTATCACACCCCGATATGAATGGGACAAAACTGAATGGGGTAGAATCTTGAGAAGGAACAGAATCCTGAGAGTATGGGCCCAAGGGGCAATCCTGGGGTTTTCTTTATAAATAGTTTATACACATGTAATACTGATACATCCATGACATGTATAACCTGTACATCTATTTGGATTCTTGTGTAGTGTGTATCTATCCATGCATTCAACTGCGTTCCTGTATGAACTTGTTCATTTCTAAGGAAGTAGGTTATGCCTTTAAATCAATTCTTACATAAATCTATGCATTTATCACCAAAAAAAGGGGAACATTACATTTAATTCTATTTATGTATGCGCATTATCCAAAAGTATAACATGCATTCAATTCTAATTCTATGTGAACCTGTGCATTCATAAAAAGTAGGACACATATTCAATTCATAAAAAAAAAAAAGTATGACACGCATTCACCCCGTGCTGGGGCATTCTTAAACTGTTTTTGTACAAAACTCACTCTATGTCTTTCTCTTTCTCTCAAATTGGAAATAGGGAACAAAGAAAAACATAAAAAGGAGCTAAAGCCACCCCTCAGATATCTCCAGTACCAGCTCACACCTCAGAAAGCTCAGATTTCCGGGACTAACAAGAAACAGAGAATGGGGCAATGACCCACCCTCGACCTCCCCAATCAAACGACTTTGAAAAAGGGGTAGTGAATAAGTGTCCGATCACCCAAAGCTGGAATAATAAAGCACATCCCCAACAATGAGCATCGCCCCCCCCCCCCCCCCCCTGAGGTCTGTCCCACAATCATAGGAGCATATGGGTGCCCCTTATGAATCCTGGCAAGCAGTACAAGTAATTGGCAGTCAACCACGTCATTCCCTTGAGGAGAAACACCTAGAATCTTAAGAAGAGCAAAGTTGGGGCCACCATGTGAGAGATTGACCAATCTTGAGAAGTATGCCAATCCCCTATCCGTCGCAAACTCAAAATGAGAGAAATAAGAACTTCATTGGGACATAAGGAAACTGGGGCCATGGATCAGAAGAAAAAGGCTGCAAAATGGAGCCCAAGCTGAAGAGCAACAATCGTGATACAGCCATCAGGAAAAGTGGGTCCCATAATGTCAGTTGAACCATCCCGAAGACCTAGGAGGAAGCCATACTCATGGGGTGTAGGGGCAAGCTCACATTCCCCAAAATGGAAGAAAGACAGGTCAGGCGGGAACCACTGTCAGAAAGCAAGCTACACCAACAGGAGAGAAGCCATGCAACCAAAGGACCAGTAAAAATGTCTTGCTCATCTGAAGGATGCCCGTCATACCAAACCCGTAGTTCGCTCAAAATAGCATCGGCCATCCGAAAAGTCAAAAGTGGAAAACCTCGATGTCCATCTCATCCTCGAGGGTTGGCTCAACTGGAGGGAAGGGGTCGACTGGAGGCCTACTCCCCCCTCCCACCCTGGCTAGAAGGTGCTCGATTGGCAGAATGCTGACTACCCCTAGAGCGGCCGAAGCTGCCGACAAGAATCTGTTCGGGCCATCTTCCCAAAGCAGTGACTCTTCTCAGAACCCTCATCGCCTGCGCCCGCCATCCTGAAAGGTAAGTCAAGGTAAGAGGTATTAGAATTCGATATATGCAGTTCAAAAGATAAAGAAATAAAATCAACAAAGAAATAATAATGATAATAACCAAAGGTGAAACATAAAATAAAAATGAAAGACACAACTTCCATATACATCCTATTCAGACCAACCTAAAAGTTTCTTCAACTTTTCATTCAAAGTTTCTTTTCTAAAATCAACTATCAAAGGTTCCTTAAAAAAATTTCCAAAAGTTTCTTGACTTTTTCTCTTCAAAAAGTTCTTTTTCAAAAATCAGTTTCCCAATGGTTTCTTATTATTATCCTCCAAAATTTTTCAAAAATTCTTTCTTCTAAAATTTCCTTTCCAAAGTTAGTTTTCAAAAGGTTTTCTGATTCTGTTTTCCAAAAGTTCTTTTTCAAAATTACTTCTTAAAATCAAATTCTACTTCGAAAATCAGGGTCAAAAATCATTTTCAAAATCATGTCTAAAATTTTTTTTTAATCCATCTCCAAGTTTTTCTAATTTAATTCTTCAAGAAAATCCCTTTTCCAAATCCTGGCCCCCCAAAACTTTTCTTTCAAAAGAGTCTTAGACAAAATAAATCCTTAAAAATTTTCAAGGTTTCACTCAAAAATTATTCCTTCCAAAATTTTTATCAAGTTCCGAAGTTTTCTATCCTAAATCTTTATCAATCTCAAAAATTTTCAAATCCGAAAGAATTCTTAAATTCTTACCTTCAAAATGTCTCCTAAAATGCTACTTTCCAAAATCTTCCTAAGTTTTTTGTCCAACAAGATTTCAAAACTCAAGTCTTAGGTCAAAATGAATTCCCTCCAAATTCTTGGCAGTTTTGCCCTTTTTCTCGCCAAAACTCATTTTCGAAGGCCTTTTTGGCCCGTTATCGGTTTTTGACCCCCGTTGTCGAAGGATTTCCAGTGTCCGTCCCTCCGACTGCCTCGTAGTCAACATGGGACACTTACTCTTATCGTTTTCTGTCTTTGACAATCAAAGACAGAAAAAGAGGGGCAGCTGTAAGCACCCCATTTTTGACCGCTCGACAGTCTACACTCTGTCCAGACTTGTTTTCAAGTCATTGTGGGCATACTCCTATCGAAACCAATTCTCTAGGTCCAAATTCCATCTTTCCATCGCTTCGCGGGCCTGTCAAGCCCAAATAGAGGCAAAATGACCAAAATGCCCTTAGGAGGCATTGTTCTTTCTTATTCCAATTCCAATCCCTCTCCCGAGACAGTTTATTCCTTGAGACGGTCCGAGTAGCAAAACTACACACAAAACCGTTAGAGTGGCGGAAACACTCACAATCCAAGCACGTCTCCACGGAGACGGTAAGACCCCTTTCCAATCCCTCCCTCGAGACAGTTTATTCCTCGAGACGGTTCCAATCCAGGCACGTCACTTCGGAGACGATAAGACCCCTTTTCAAATCCCTCTCGAGAGACAGTTTATTCCTCGAGACGGTCCGAGTGGCGAAACTACTCACCAAACCGTTAGAGTAGCGGAAATACTCACAAAGCAGTTAGAGTAGCGGAAAAACCAACAAAACCGTTAGAGTAGCGGAAATACTCACAAAACCGTTAGAGTAGCAGAAATACTCACAAAACCGTTAGAGTAGCGGAAATACTCACAAAGCTGTTAGAGTAGCGAAAATACTCACAAAGCCGTTAGAGTAGCGGAAATACTCACAAATCATCAACCCCGTCCGAGTAGCGGAAATACTCACAAATCATCAACCTCGTCCAAGTAGCGAAAATACTCACAAATCATCAACCCCCTCCGAGTAGCGGAAATACTCCTAAATCATCAACCCCGTCTGAGTAGCGGAAATACTCACAAATCATCAACCCCGTCTGAGTAGCGGAAATACTCACACCGTTAGAGTGGCGGAAACACACAAAACCTAGGTCAACACCCGTGTCTGTTAGCTCACTTTGGTGAAAATGACCAGACTACCCTTAGGACCTTTTCCGAGACTTTCCGGTCAAGATGACCATTTTGCCCCAAAGCATCCGAATGCCCCGGGAACCACACCAGCTTTGGGCATCAAACCGGTAACCTCCTGAGACTACTTTTTATAATATTCTCAGTCTTCCTTTACCTTTCCGGATCATTCCGAGTCAGTTCCGGCCAACCCGGTACAAAATGACCATTTTGCCCCTTGAGGGCCGGTCTCCTTCTTCGACCACATCGGCTCTGAGTATCAAACAGGTAATGTCCCGAGAATACTTTTTATAGTGTTCTCAACCTTCCTTTACCTTTCCGGACCATTCCGAGTCAGTTCCGGCAAACCCGATACAAAATGACCGTTTTGCCCCTGGTGGGCCGGTCTCCTTTTCCGACCGTGCCGGCTCTGGGAATCAAACCGGCAACCTCCGGGAACATTCTGAATAATGTTTCCAGATCCCAAGTCTTCTTCCGGGACAATCCAAGTCTGTCCCGGCAGTTTCCCGGTCCGAGTGACTGTTTTACCCCTAAAGGCCCGGTCAGCCTTTCCGACACATCTTATCCTCACTTTTCAAGTCAAATACCTCCAGGACACTATTTTAAGTGTTCCTGCTTCCTTCCGGCCTTCCAGGTCATTCCCGGCTCCTCCAAATCATTCCCGGACTTTCCGAAGTCACTCCTAGTGAAGCCAGACTAAAAATTGCATGGTAGTCACTAGAACAAGCGCCCAAATCTAGTCAAAGATACGTTGCTTGCCGACTTATAAAGTTTCCTAAGTGGGTGGCGCCACTCCTAGTGGCGCCAAGAGAAATTTTACCCTGGCACCACTGTAACAGGCGCCAGGTTTGTCCTCCCTCTATAAATACAGAGCCTTATTCAACGTGAAAGGGGTCTGTAAACTTAACCTAAAAATCCTATATTATGATATACAGAGCTCGAGCACCTCCAAAACCCTAGCCTCCCTAGGTTTTCCCAAACCCTAGCCACTATACACAAACCCTAGCCTCCTATACACTTAAACACTCCCCCATACATTCATACACTAGCTTTCAACCATCCTTTGAAGACTTGAAGAGCTGCCATCCAAAGCTTGAAGACAACCCTTGAAGACTGAAGATCAAGATCAAGACAAAGACCGAAGACCGAAGACAGCGCGGCGCGCAAAATAAAGAAGACATACGGTAGGCTTTCTCTTTAATTTTCTGCACTTCCCCCCTCTTTGTTTTCTCTCCAACCCACTTGGGTTTTCTCTATTTTAATCCCCTATCTCTTTCCCCCCCTTTCTTTGCATGCTTGAAATAAGGGGATTCCCGGTCCATGTGTAGGATTGGGCTATTAGAAAGTCACCGTGTCGGGGGCTTTCTTCTAGCCTAACCAAAGACCACGTGGGTCCGGCCCCATTGATTATGTGGTGAAGTCTTAACCTTGTATATTCACGACCCCAAATTGCATTGTGCATATCATAGTCTTGCATCTTCCAAAAACCGTTTTCAAAGTTGTTTTTCAAAACGTTTTCAAACTTGTTTTCAAAATTGCATCAAAATCTCTTTTTCAAAAACATGTTTTCAAAACCACAATTCTAGGGTGATTCTAGCCTTTCCATGGCTAGGGTTGCTTTAGGAAAGTGTTACATTAAAAGTGACCTTTTTGGTCTATATTTTTAAATCTTATTGTTTTCCAAAGCCACTTTCTTAAGGTGGTTCTAGCCCCTTTATGGTTAGAATTGCTTTAGGAAACCGAGACATTTTCATACTTTCCAAAAAACTCTCTCTTCAAAAATCTCTTCCTAAAAATCTCTTTTTCAACATACTTTTCTAAAACTCCCCTCTTCAAAATTGGTTTCAAAAACTCCCTTCCAAATTCTATTTTTCAAAATTCTCTTTTTCAACTCCTCTCCAAAACTCTCCCTCCTAAAAATTCACTTTCTAAAAACACTCCCTAGATTCACCTTCCTAAAAACTCTCTCCAAAAATCTTTCTAAAAAAAAACTCTCTTTCCAAAATCTTCCTTCTATAAAACTCTCCTCTCTAGGATTTCCTTTTAAAATCTTTGTTTCCAAAAACACACTTTCCAAAACTCCTTTTCTTTAAAAATCTCTTTCCAAAAACTATCCTTTCTAAAATTCTTCCCTCTAGAAACTCCTCTTTAAGTTTTCCTTCCAAAGTCTTCGTTTCCAAAAATGTATTTTCCAAAAATCCTCTTTCCTTAGAGCCCAAGTTAAGCCCTAGAGCTAACCAATAGGAAACCCTAATTTTCTTTCCAAAAACAGGGTTTTCAAATTTTGCCCCAAACCTAGGTTTTCAAAACCTCTTGTTTTCTACATCAAAACTATACATGTTTCCAAAACCTATTTTCTACGTCAAAACTAAAATTTGTCAAATCTAGGGTTTTTAGAATCTCCTTTCCAAATCCTTACCAAATCCTATCTTCCCTTTAGGAAACCAAATCAAATCTCCCCGTTTAGGAAACTAGATCCGGTCCTCCATTTTTGGAAACAAAATCCAACCTTTCACTTTTAGAAACCAAATCCAATCCCTTCCTAATTCAAACCTTTCTTAATTCTATTCCTTCCTAAACCGTAAGTTTCCTAAACTTAAACTTTAAATCTTTCCTTAAATTTCAAAATCCAACTCTTTCTTAATTCATATCCTTCCTAAACTTCCACTTTCCTAAATCTTAAGTTTCCAAAACTTGAACATAAAAATCTTTCCTAAATTTTAAAACTCAACTTTCAAATCTTTCCTAATTCAACACTTTCCTAATTCTACCCTCTTTTCAAATCTTAACTTCTTAAACCTAAGTTTTCAAACCTTTCCTAAACTCAAGCCTTTCCTAATTTCAAGACTTTCTAAAATTCAAACTCTAAAACTTTCTAAATCCTAAACTTTCTAAGTTTCAAATCTTTCTAAAATTCTAAGCTTCCTAAATTCAAAACTTTCTTAAGTTAAATCTTTCTAAACCTAAATCTTTCTAAACTCTAAACTTTCCAAAACTTCAACATCTTTCCAAATCTAAGACTTTTCTAAACTCAAAGCTTTCTTAATTTAAGACTTTCTTAAGTTGAAACTTTCTTAATTCAAACATTTTCTAAATTGAAAACTTTCCTTTTTCAAACCTTTCCTAAAACAAAACTTTCTTATTTTCAAAACTTCCTTGTTTTCAAAGCTTTCCAAATTCAAATTTTCCCTTTTTCAAAACTTTCCAAAGCCTAAAACTTTCCTAATTTCAAACTTTCCAAAAATGACACTTTCCTAATTCGAAACTTTCTTAATCTAAATTTTTCCTAAATTCCAAGTTTCCAAATCTTTCAAGATCTTTCCAAATCCAACATTCCAATCTAATCTTTCTTAATCTCAAGTCTTTCCTAAGTCTCTTCTCTTTCCTAAATCTAGGTTTCCTAAAACTAAGTCTTTCCAAAATCAATCCCTTCAAATCAAACTCCAATCATCTCAATTTCAATTTCCAATCTCCTCTTCTAATCTCAAATCGAATCCAATTTTCAATTCAATCTCTTTCTTCCAATCCAATCTCTCTCTTCAAATCAATCTTTTTTTTTTTTTTTCAATCGGACTCCAGTCCGAACTACGACTGACCTGATTTCCCCAAAGGGATATGTAGGCAACCTTCATAGGTGCGGTTACAATACTTTTCAAACTTTCAATTCCACCCTCATGGGTGCGGTTTCCAAAATCTTTTCAAATCTTAAATTCCCATCTACTTTCAAAATTTCTATTTTCAAATTTCTACTTTCGATTTTCAAATTTTTCAATTTCAATTCTATCTCTTCAAATCTCTTTTCAAATCAAATTAACTTCTTTTCAAATCTCTTTTCTAAATCAATTCTCTTTCCTTACACATGCATCCCAAGGATCATGTTAATTTTCAAGCATTGTTTTTCAAAGTAGATAGGATTGAACTATAGTTAGTTGAAGACTCTCATAGGTGAATTTAAGGTAGATTGACATGTAGGTACCGAAAGGGCGGGGTAGGGTGATAGCTTAGTGCGTCTTCCCTACACGTAACCAACCTCCGAACCTAGATCACTGTTTTCAAAGACCAAAAAGGAGTTATTTTTCAAAAAAAGGGCTAAATGTTTTCCAAAGGTTGCCAAATAACCCGTTTTCCTAAAAAACCCTCTCTTGAGAATGTTTTCCAAAATTGCTTTTCAAAAACCCTAAGTGTAGTATTCGGATTATTCTTAGTTTTTAGGTGACCTAACTCACCTTAATCTAGTTAGATGGCGACTCTGAATCTTTTTCAAAAGCCCTTTATTCAAACTTATTTTCAATTCAAACCTAGTCGCACTCATTCTTTTAGGAGGGTGAGTTCTAACGAGAGAGTACAGCATTTTTCCTGCTTGGGTAAGTATTCCTCGAGTGCGAAAAATCTAGGCGTGACACTCGTGCACTCCCAAAACCCTAGCTTTCTTAGATATTCCAAACCCTAGCCACCATACACTAAACCCTAACCTCATATACACTCATACACACCCCTACACACTTATACACTAGCCTCCAACCCTCCTTGGAAGACTTAAAGAGCTAAAATCTGAAGTTTGTAGACAATTCTTGATGATTGAAGACGAAGATCAAGATCAAGACCAAAGACAAGCAAGGCGCGCAAAATAAATAAGACATAAGGTAGGCTTTCGTTTTACGTTTTTGCACTTCCCCCCTCTCTATTTTGTCTCCTAACCCACTTGGGTTTTCTCTATTTTAATCCCCCATCGGAGGGTCACCGTGTCGGAGGCTTTCCTTTAGGCTAACTGAGACCATGTGGGTTCGGCCCCATTGATTATGTGGTGAAGCCTTAACCTTGTATGTTCACGACCCCAAAATTGCATTGTGCATATCATGATCATGCATCTTCCAAAAATCGTTTTCAAACTCGTTTTCAAAATCGTTTTCAAACTTGTTTTCAAAATTGCATCAAAATGCTCTTTTTCAAAACTTGTTTTCAATATCACAACCCTAGGGTGATTCTAGCTTTTCTATGGCTAGAATTGCTTTTGGAAAGTGTTACATTCAAAGTGACCAATATGGTCCATATTTTCAAATCTTTTTGTTTTCAAAACAGCTTTCCTATAGTGGTTCTAGCTCTCTTATGTTTAGAATTACTTTAGGAAAGTGAGATGTTTTTATATTTTCCAAAAAGCTCTATTTTCAAAAAATCTCTTCCTAAAAATCTCTTTTTCAACATACTTCCCAAAAACTATTCTTTTCAAAATTGTTTTCAAAAACTCCCTCCAAAAATCTAATTTTCCATACTTCCTTTTTCAACTCATTTCCAAAATGCTCTCTTCAAAGTCCACTTTCCAAAAACATTCCCTAGGTCTCTTTCCTAGAAAAACTCTTTCCAAAAATCTTTTCAAAAATTCTCTTTCCAAAATCTCCCTTCTAGAAACACCCTTCTAGGATTTTCCTTCTAAAATCTTCGTTTCCAAAAACACACTTTCCAAAAACTCCTTCTCTTTAAAATCTCTTTTCAAAAACTCTCCCTTCGAATTCGCTTTCCAAAAACTCCTCCCTAGGATTCTCTTCTAAAAACTTTCGTTTCCAAAAACGCACTTTCCAAAAACTCTTTCCTTAGAGCCCAAGTCAACCCCTAGAACTCACAATTAGGAAACCCTAATTTTCTTTCCAAAAACATGGTTTTCAAACTTGCCTTAAAACCTAGGTTTCCAAAACCTCTTGTTTTCTACTTTAAAATCATATTTCCAAAACTTATTTTCTACGTCAAAACTATAGTTTTCCAAATCTAGGGTTTCCAAAACCACCATTTCCAATTCTTTGTCAAATCAAATCTTCCCTTTAGGAAACCAAATCCAATCTCCCGTTTAGGAAACTAGATCCTATCCCCCGTTTTTGGAAACAAAATCAAACCTTCCCTTCTAAAAACAAAATCCAATCCCTTCTTAATCCAAATCTTTCCTAATTCAACTCCTTCCTAAACTTCTCTTTTCCTAAGCCTTAAGTTTCTAAAACTTGAACATAAAGATTTTTCCTAAATTTTAAAAACTTAACTTCTACATCTTTCCTAATTCTACCCCTTTCCAAATCTAAGTTTTTAAACATTTCCCAAATTCAAACCTTTCCTAATCTCAAGATTTTCTAAAACTCTAAAACTTTCTAAATCCAAAACTTTCTAAAATTCAAATCTTTCTAAATTCCAAATCTTTCCAAATTCAAAGCTTTCTTAAGTTAAATCTTTCTAAACTTCCAAACTTTCTAAACTCTAAGCTTTCCTAAATTTCAAATCTTTCCAAATTTCAAAACTTTTTAAACTCAAAACTTTCCTATTTTCAAAACTTCCTTGTTTTCTAAACATTCCAATTTTTAAAACTTCCCTATTTCAAAACATTCCAAATTCAAAATTTTCCTATTCTAAATTCAAAACTTTCCTAGTTCAAAACTTTCCTAATTCCAAAACTTTTCTAAAATGACACTTTCCTAATTCGAAACTTTCCTAATCTGAATCTTTCCTAAATTCCAAGTCTCCAAATCTTCCAAGATCTTTCCAAATCCAATAGTTTTTAATCTCAAGTCCTTTCCTAAAATCCTATCTTTCCTAAGTCTAGGTTTCCTAAACCTTCATCTTTCCAAAATAAGTCTAAATCTTTCTTCCAAGTTCTATCTTTCCAAATCAAAATTTAACCTTTTCAATTTCAAAATTCTAAATTCCAATCTTCAATATTCTATTCTAAGTCCAAATTAAATCAAAATTCCAATTCAACTCCTTTTTCAAATCAAACATTCTATTTTCAATCGGACTCTTGTCCAAACTACAACTGACCTCATTCCTCTAAAAGGATACGTAGGCAACCCTCATGAGTGCGGTCACCACATTTTTCAAGTTCCTATCTCCATATTTTTCAAATCTCAAATTCCACAACATCTTTCAATTTCTATTTCCACAACTTCTTTCAAATTCAAATTTCAAACTCCTCCATATTTTCCAAATTTCAAATTCCAAAATCTTTCCAAATCTCCAATCTATTTTCAAATTTCCAATTTCAAATTTCTATTTCCAAATCTCTATTTCAATTTCCAAAATTTTTTTTCCAAATTCAAACTTCTATCTCTTTCTTTTCAAATCAAATCTAATCAATTTCTTTTCAAATCTTTTTTCCAAATCAACTATCTTCAACTGCACTTGCATATCATACATCATGTTAGTTTCCTTTCAAACATTGTTTTTCAAAGTGAATAGGATTGAACAATAGTTAGTTAAAGACTCTCATAGGTGAATCTAGGGTAGATTGACACGTAGATACCAAAAGGGCGGGGTAGGGTGATGGCTTAATGCATCTTCCCTACACGTAACCAACCTCCGAACCTAGATCACTATTTTCGAAAGACCAAAAAGGAGTTATTTTTCAAAAAAAGGGCTAAATGTTTTCCAAAGGTTGCCAAACAACCTGTTTTCCTAAAAACCCTCTCTTGGGGAGATATTTTCAAAATTGTTTTCCAAAACCCTAAGTGTAGTTTTCAGATTATGCTTAGTTTTTAGGTGACCTAACTCACCTTAATCAAGTTAGGTGGCGACTCCAAATCTTTTTCAAAAGCCCTTTGTTCAAATCTATCTTTCAATTCAAATCTAGTCGCACTCATTCTTTTAGGAGGGTGAGTTCTCACGAGAGAGAGTACAACATTTTTCCCGCTTGTGTGAGTATTCCTTGAGTGCGAAAAATCTGGGCGCGACAGCTAGCGACTCCACTGGGGAGACGTAGAGGGTTAGGCCGTTAGTCATGTCTTTTTACCCTTCACCCATGTAGAGTCTCAATGAACTTGGTTCACTCCTATTCTCTTCAAATTTTCAAAACCAAATTTTCAAAATTGTTTTCAAAAAAAAGATGCATTTATTCATATTATCTTGTATTATGTTTGTCATCCATATACTAACACTTGCATCTTTATTTTGTAGGTGCGCTTTTTGCTTAAGTTTTATTAACTACTATGCATGAATGTGATGAACAGGATGAATGGAAGTTGTTGGGCTCTTTCATCCATTTTTAAAAATCACACAGACACTGCATGTGCACCTGCATTCTGCATACTTGCATTATTACCTTGATATGTACTTTCTAGTTAGAAAGGGGGAATGGTATATTGGTTGTAGGCAAGATACTATGTCAGTTTCTTCGCCTACGGCCTCTTGATGGTTCCCCCGCTCGGATCACCAACCGATCATGGCACCACCTCGGGGAGTGGGCCGAGGTTTGAAGATCCGAAGACCGAGCCTTTTTAGGACGCATTAGTCAACCCTCAACCTCATACTCATATAGACACCATGCATAGCCGAACCTCTGCCGAATTTAAGACACGAGCACCATTTTCAAAACCACAGAGGAAAGGGCAACTGCTCTTACTTTCATTTATACCTACTTATTCCTATTGTTATAATGCCTGTATTCTTACTATTATAATGACTGTCTAACTGCTCATGCATGCACGTTTACCTTGCTAGTGCATTCTCTCCTTATACTCTTTGCATAGCCATGTTCATGCATTCAATATTCCATGTCAAGACAAGAGTTCCAAGTAACTTAAGTCACTACATTCTTATACATATGATCAACCCATCGAGAGTAACACCAAGGTTACTCTTCCTTGCATTAAACCTACCCTAAACCCTAATGGTTCCCACGTAATCCTAAGGATTCATTGCATGCATCTCAATTCATTCCATAAGAGGGACCCTAATCCCTCTATGCTCACGGAGATAGGATTGCCATGAAGACAAGGGGCAACCAATCAGTAAGGTCTCTCAGCGACCTCCTCGATATCAAATCCAAGGAAGGCGAATCTGAAGACTCAAGAGTAGTTTAGGGTTTTCCTTTGTAAAAGTAGATAGGTGGAAGTCCAAAGGAAAATGTTCCCTTTCCCCTATTAAAATGTATTTCAATTCTGTTGTATCTTAAACCCAAAATTTAATGTACTTCTTTACTTTTATGAATGACTGCATGGATAACTGAAGGTTACTACCTGACAGTAAGGTATCTGCATACAGGGGCCCATCCCCTATCTCCAAGAGTGGGCCAATACAACATGACTAGTTTCCCTCTTAAAGAGGGACACCCTAGGACATGCATTGCATAAAACTCTCTAAAAACTAGAAACTGACTTGCGATTTGTGTTTTTGTCTTCTTCTTTCTCTCTTTTTATTTGTCATTTATAGAGGTCACCCTGCACTGAGTCAACATTGCTCCCAAAAAGGGGCAGCATCCACCTAGGGATCCCATTATCACCCGACAAAGAGCATCATTAATGGTTGCTAACCCTGAAGAATCCTCTCAAGTCTCTCGAGAGGAAGTCAACAAAATGAGGACTAAGATGGATGAGATGCTCAAACTCATTCAAACTCTAGCCATGAGGGATGCTACTGCGGTCCCGTCATCATCTATGACTTCATCCAAAGACCTTGAACCCGCTAATCCAAGGATCATGCTTCAATCCAATAATACTGGGAGGACTAAGGAAGACGCCAAAGGGGTTAACACTGAAGAAGAAGAGACCATATTGCTTTCACCTGCCATAAAGAAGGCCTCTCTAGACCCTCTCAGTCTGAAAATTAAAGGATTGGAAGATTCGTTGCGAAGTCTCCATGGCCACGATACTTATGGATTCACTTCCTATCATGAGCTCTGTTTCTTCCCTGACCACTCGAGACCTACTAAGTTTAAAATGCCTGACTTTCAGAAGTACAACGGTACTGGTAACCCCATTGCCCATCTTCGTTTATATGCTGGAGCGCTAAGTAGACATGGCAACGATCTGAAACTCCTTATACAGCTATTCCAACACAGCCTCACAGGGTCTTCTCTACAGTGGTTTGCTCGTCTGGACTTAAGGAAGATCACAACCTAGATGGAGCTAGTTAATGCATTCAAGGCCCAATACTGTCACAACATCGACCTCGCTTCCGATCGATGGTCTTTGATGATGATGAGCAAGGGTGAGAAGGAGAGCTTTAAAGCCTATGCTCTAAGATGGAGGGAGGCCGCTGCACAAGTAAACCCGCCGCTAGAGGAGAAGGAGTATGCACAACTGTTTGTACATACTTTCCAAGGTATATTCTACGAGAAGCTCTGCACAAGCGTAGGAAAAATCTTCTTCGAGCTTATCATGTAGGGAGAGATGATAGAAAACGGCCTCAAGACAGGAAGAATTACAGATCCCTATTCCAAGACCGGAGAAAATGCTGCCAACATAACCAAAAAAGTGGCCACTACAAGGGGCATGATCAAGAAGGAAAGTGAAGTGTCCGCTATTCTGCCTAGCCAACCACCCCAATACCGTCCCCCGCTACAATCACCACCAGTCCTGCCCTTACCCACCTTGACCACACCTGTTCCTACCCCAAACTATGGTCCCGCTGGAGCACGACCCAACTTTAATAGACCTGCTTGATGCATCCATACCTTTGACGCCTTAGCCTGCACCCAAACCGAGGCTTACCATAGCCTCCTGAAGAACAACATCTTAAAGCCCGTCCCTGCTCGCCCGTTGCCAAGCCCTCTGCCCCCGGCCTTCAATGCCGCTCTTACATGTGAATACCATTCAGGTGGCCAGGGGCACGACACCAAAAGTTGCTTTGCTCTCAAGCACAAGATCCAAGACCTGATCGATAATAAGACCGTTGATATGCAACCGATAAAACCTGCTCCTACTCCCAATGTGACCGTTAACCCCCTGCCGGATCACACCGTCAATATGATACTAGTAGAAATGGGAGGCGAGGGAGAATTTGACGAGCTCGGGGCTGAAGGTTATGAGAACGATTGGGAGGCCGATGAAGAAAATGACTAGGAGGAAGATCTCCCATTGTGCCCGATTTATCTTTATAACCCTGAGGAGGTGCCTGATGCTTCTGACTGGCCCATTGAGGAGCCAATATTTTCGGAAGATGAGATGACAGAGAACACAGTTGTTGATGGATGGGGTGCTGAGTTTCTACATCCGAGGTATGCCACGGCAGAACGTTACTTATTAGAAAACCCTTGGCCCGCAACTGAGTACAACTATGAAGACATGGGCTGGGAGCTAGAGGAGTCAAGAGAACAGACAGAGCCTTTCGAATTGGAAGGAGGTGAGCTAGTCACCCTGTTTATAGAAGAACCCACTGCAAAGAATAAGAAGGAGGCTGACAACCGCATTAACAGTGTCAACATCTTTGGAGCTCTAGGAGAAGCCTTTGCCTGTCTCGCCTTAGCCGAGGATCCGAGTCGTGAATGGAGCATCGAAGATGTGGGAATTGTCCCAAAGCCGCACTAAAAATGGGTTCTTTGCACAAGCATACAAGAAAGGGGTGTTTTCACCCACTTTCTTTCTATCCCTTTTACTTCATGTCTCTAAATTAATGTTTGCATTCTCTCAACTGCTTAAGAACTCTATGCTTTCCGTAAGAAATGATAATAATAATCAAACAACAGTCTTTTATTCCATTGTTGTTGTCTTGTCTTCCCTGGGGAATGGTGGCTACTTTCTATATAAGGGGCATGGTGTATCCTATGGAATGATCCAACTTGAAGGGACGATAGCATGAGTTAACCACCCACCAAATGATCAGCTTTCTAGAGAGGGAGAGGATAAGGATGAGTGAAGATACTACCCAAAGGCAGCACTTGCAAGACTCTGAAGCTAAGCGATGTGTGGACAGTTTATCAAAATGAAGAGGAGTCATCTTTCACTTCCCCACATATAAATAAAAGAATAAATAACTAAATAAATAAACAAACATGCCTATATTCCCTTTGCTTAACCCCTAGAGTCTTGCAACAAACGAAGTTTTCTTTGTCAGCCCCGATCCAAGACTATCCTCCCCACACTAGGGCAGACAATAGGTTGAGAACTCTAGGAGTGGTGTCCACTTCTATCATGCTAGGATAGGGTCGAAAGCTCTATGGATCAAGTAATCTAATTCAAAGTGAAGAGAGACCCTTATTTCATTTCCCATACAGTCAAAAGTAACCCCTTGCCAAACCTGTTGAGCCATCCATCTTTTTTCTGAGAAAACCCCAGTCTAGGGATCACCGCTCACATTGGGTAGATTGAACCGCCAAGGAAAAGGTCTAAAGAAAAAGGGTTAAAGAATTAGCCGTTCCATAAAAGAAAAAGAAAGGAAAAAGCAAAGGAAAGGATTCACCAAGGGGCAAAAAAAAAAAAAAATCCTTTAAGGAAAGGCCTAAAGGAGCCATGATTGAGTCATCTTCAAAAGCGTGATAAGAAGATCAAATGAGAAGAAAGTCATATTTATCTCAAAAAAATATATAGAAAGGGTGAAAGAACAAGGTCATTTTCACCCTGAGAAGTATATGGTCAAAAGCAAAAAGGAAATTCAAAGGTGATCCTAGGTTATGAAGAAACCAAGTAGAAACGATAGGTTTGAGCCTTTACCCTTTCTTGCAAAACCCCAAAACCATGACCTACATTACAACCCTATTAAAGTCCCCTCTAATTTAAAGTGGATTGCTTGATCTAAATGAGCTAAACACATTGCCAAAGCCAAGAAGGATGCTAGCCTTACTGAGAAAATGGTTAAGGAAAGTATTGATCTAAACCTTGATGAAAACAACATTGAATTTGAGCCTGCATTGTCGCGCCCAGATTTTTCGCACTCGAGGAATACTCACCCAAGTGGGAAAAACACTGTACTCTCTCGTTAGAACTCACCCTCCTAGAAGAATGAGTGCGACTAGGTTTGAATTGAAAATTAGATTGAATAAAGGGCTTTTGAAAAAGATTCGGAGTCGCCACCTAACTTGATTAAGATGAATTAGGTCACCTAAAAACTAAGAGAAATCTGAAGACTACACTTAGGGTTTTTGAAAAACAATTTGAAAATATCTCATCGAGAGAGGGTTTTTAAGAAAACAGGTTGTTTGGCAACCTTTTGGAAAACATTTAGCCCTTTTTAGGAAAATAACTCCGTTTTGGTCTTTGAAATTAGTGATCCTAGGTTCGGAGGTTGGTTATGTATAGGGAAGACGCACTAAGCTATCAGCCTACCCCGCCCTTTCGGTACCTACATGTCAATCTACCCTAGATTCATCTATGAGAGTCTTTAATTAACTAATGGTCAATCCTATCCACTTTGAAAAACAATGTTTGAAAACTAACATGATGCATGATATGCAAGTACAAGGGAAGAGAATTGAAAAATAGATTTGGAAATAGATTAATTTGAAATTAATTTGATTTGAAAATTGATTTGAAGAGATGTAATTGAAATTAGAAAGTTTGAAAATTGAAAGTAGAAATTTGAAAATAGAAATTTTGAAATTGAAATTTGAAAATTGATTGGAATTTGAGATTTGAAAATAGATTTTGGAAACCGCACCCATGAAGGTGGAATTGAAAGTTTGAAGAGTATTGTGACCGCACCTATGAAGGTTGCCTACGTATCCTTTTAGAGGAATCAGGTCAGTCGTAGTTCGGACCGGAGTCCGATTGAAAATAGATTGATTTGAAGAGAGAGATCGGATTGGAAGAAAGAAATTGAATTGAAAATTGGATTTGGTTTGAGATTAGAAAAAGGAGATTGGAAATTGAAATTGAGAAGATTGGACTTGCTTTGGAAAGACTTGGTTTTGGAAAGATAGAGGTTTAGGAAACCTAGACTTAGGAAAGGTAGGAAACCTAGGAAAGACTTGAGATTAAGAAAGACTTGACTCGAACATTGGACTTGGAAGATTTGGAAAGATTGGATTTTAGGAAATGTTCAAATTAGGAAAGGTCCGAATTAGGAAAGTTTTGAATTTGGAAAGTTTCATTTTTGGAAAGTTTTGAGATTAGGAAAGTTTTGAAATAGGGAAGTTGTGAAAAGTGAAAAGTTTCATTTTAGGAAATGTTTGAATTAAGAAAGTTTCAACTTAAGAAAGTCTTGAATTTAGAAAGTTTTGAATTTAGAAAAGTTCTAGATTTGAAAAGATTTTGAAGTTTTGGAAAGTTTAGAATTTAGAAAGATTTGAAATTTAGAAAGTTTAAGATTTAGAAAGTTTTAAGGTTTTAGGAAATCTTGAAATTAGGAAAGGTTTGAGTTTAGGAAGAGTTTGAAAACTTGAATTTCGAAAGTTAAGATTTGGAAAGGGGGGTTAAATTAGGAAAGGGTTGAATTAGGAAAGATTTGAAAGTTGAGTTTTAAAACTTAGGAAAGATTCTTATGTTCAAGTTTTGAAAACTTAAGATTTAGGAAAGTGGAAATTTAGGAAGGATTTGAATTAAGAAAGAGTTGGATTTTGAAATTTAAGGAAAGATTTAAAGTTTAAGTTTAGGAAACTTATGGTTTAGGAAGGAATTGAATTAAGAAAGGTTTGGATTAGGAAGGGATTGGATTTGGTCTCTAAAAGAGAAAGGTTGGATTTTGTTTTCAAAAACGGAGGACGGGAACTAGTTTCCTAAACGGGGAGATTTGATTTGGTTTCCTAAAGGGAAGATAGGATTTGGGTAAGGATTTGGAAAGGGAGATTCTAGAAACCCTAGATTTGGAAAACTATAGTTTGGGCGTAGAAAATAGGTTTTGGAAACATGTATAGTTTGGATGTGAAAACAAGAGGTTTTGGAAACCTAGGTTTGGGGCAAACTTTGAAAAACCATGTTTTTGGGAAGAAAATTAGGGTTTCCTAATTGTGAGTTCTAGGGCTTGACTTGGGCTCTAAGAAAAGAGTTTTTGGAAAGCGCGTTTTTTGAAACGAAAGTTTTCTAGAAAGGAAATCCTAGGGAGGAGTTTTTAGAAAGCGAATTTGGAAAGAGAATTTTTGGAAAGATTTTTGGAAAGAGGGAATTTTTGAAAAGTGTGTTTTTGGAAACATAGATTTTGGAAGCAAAAATCCTAGAGGGGAGTTTCTAGAAGAAAGATTTTTGGAAAGAGAGTTTTTAGAAAGATTTTTGGAGAGAGTTTTTAGGAAGGTGAATCTAGGGAGTGTTTTTAGAAAGTGAATTTTGAGGAAAAGATTTTGGAGAGGAGTTGAAAAAGAGATTTTAGGAAGAGATTTTTGAAGAGAGAGTTTTGGAAAGTATGAAAATGTCTCACTTTCCTAAAGCGATTCTAGCCATAAGAAGGCTAGAACCACTTTAAGGAAGTGGTTTTGAAAACAATAAGGTTTGAAAATATAGACCAAAAAGGTCACTTTTAATGTAACACTTTCCTAAAGCAACCCTAGCCATGGAAAGGCTAGAATCACTCCAGAATTGTGGTTTTGAAAACAAGTTTTTGAAAAAGAGATTTTGATGCAATTTTGAAAACAAGTTTGAAAACGTTTTGAAAAACAACTTTGAAAACGGTTTTTGGAAGATGTAAGACTATGATATGCACAATGCAATTTGGGGTCGTGAACATGCAAGGCTAAGGCTTCACCACATAATCAAGGGGGCCGGACCCACGTGGTCTTTGGTTAGGCTAGAAGAAAGCCCCCGACACGGTGACTCTCCAATAGCCCAATCCTACACATGGATCGGGAATCCCCTTGTTTCAAGCATGCAAAGAAAGGGGGGGAAAGAGATAGGGGATTAAAATAGAGAAAACCCAAGTGGGTTGGAGAGAGAAGAGAAAGGGGGGAAAGTGCAGAAAATTAAAGAGAAAACCTACAGTATGTCTTCTTTATTTTGCGCGCCGCGCTGTCTTCGGTCTTCCGTCTTTGTCTTGATCTTCACCTTCAGTCTTCAAGAGTTGTCTTTAAGTTTTGGATGGCAGCTCTTCAAGTCTTCAAAGGATGGTTAAAGGCTAGTGTATGAGTGTATGGGGGTGTGTATGAGTGTATAGGAGGCTAGGGTTTGTGTATGGTGGCTAGGGTTTGGGAAAACCTAGGGAGGCTAAGGTTTTGGAGGTGCTCGAGCTCTGTATATCAAAATATAGGATTTTTAGGTTAAGTTTGTAGACCCCTTTCATGTTGAATGAGGCTCTGTATTTATAGAGGTTGGACAAAACTGGCGCCTGTTGTAGTGGCGCCAGGCCAAATTCTACACTGGCGCCACTAGGAGTGGCGCTAGGCCATTTTTTGGCTTGGCGCCACTAGTAGTGGCGCCAGCCAATTAGGAAAGATTTAAGGTCGGCAAGCAACGTATCTTTGACTAGATTTGGGCGCCTGTACTAGTGACTACCATGCAATTTTTAGCTTGGCTTCACTAGGAGTGACTCCGGAAAGTCCGGGAATGATTTGAAGGAGCCGGGAATGACTCGGAAGGCCGGAAAGGATCAGGAACACTTAAAATAGTGTCCTGGAGGTATTTGACTTGGAAAGTGAGGATAAGGTGGGTCAGAAAGGTTGACTGGGCCTTTAGGGGCAAAACGGTCAATCGGACCGGAAAACTGCCGGGGCGAACTCGGATTGTCCCGAAAAAATACTTGGGATCTGGAAACATTATTTAGAATGTTTCCAGAGGTTGCCAGTTTGATTCCCAAAGCCAGCGTGGTCGGAAAAGGAGACCGGCCCACCAGGGGCAAAACGATCATTTTGTACCGAGTTTGCTGGAACTGACTCGGAATGGTCCGGAAAGGTAAAGGAAGGTTGAGAACACTATAAAAAGTATTCTCGGGACATTACCGGTTTGACACCCAGAGCTGGTGTGATCGAAGAAGGAGACCGGCCCTCTAGGGGCAAAACGGTTATTTTGTACCAGGTTGGCCGGAACTGACTCGGAATGATCCGAAAAAGTAAAGGAAGATTGAGAATACTATAAAAAGTAGTCTCAGGAGGTTACCGATTTGATACCCAGAGCCGGTGTGGTTCCCGGGGCATTCGGATGCTTAGGGGCAAAATGGTCATCTTGACTGGAGAGTCTCGGAAAAGGTCCTAAGGGTAGTCTGGTCATTTTTCACCGAAGTGAGCTAACAAACACGGGTGTTGACCTGGGTTTTGAGTGTTTCTGCCACTCTAACGGTGTGAGTACTTCCGCTACTCGGACGGGGTTGAGTATTTCCGCTACTCGGACGGGGTTGATGATTTGGGAGTATTTTCACTACTCGGACAGGGTTGAGTATTTCCGTTACTCGGACGGGGTTGAGTATTTCCGCTACTCTAACGGTTGAGTATTTCCGCTACTCTAATGGTTTTGTGAGTAGTTTTGCTACTCGTACCGTCTCGAGGAATAAACTGTCTCGAGAATGGGATTGGAAAGGGGTCTTACTGTCTCCAAGGAGACGTGCCTGGATTGGAATCGTCTCGAGGAATAAACTGTCTCGAGAGTGGGATTGGAAAGGGGTCTTACCGTCTCCAAAGAGGCGTGCCTGGATTGAAACTGTCTCGAGGAATAAACTGTCTCGAGAGTGGGATTTGAAAGGGGTCTTACAGTCTCCGAGGAGACGTGCCTGGGTTTTGAGTGTTTCCACCACTCTAACGGCGGTCGTCATGACACAGAGATTTGTTGCCAATTCCCTATATCGACGTATTTGTGAGTATTTCCGCTATTCTAACAGTTTTGTGAGTATTTCCGCTACTCTAACGGTTTTGTGAGTAGTTTTGCTACTCGGACCGTCTCGAGGAATAAACTATTTCGAGAGAGGGATTGGAATTGGAATAAGAAAGGACAATGCCCCTAAGGGCATTTTCGTCATTTTGCCTCTATTTGGGCCTGACAGGCCCGTGAAGCGATGGAAAGACGGAATTTGGACCTAAAGAATTGGTTTCGATTGGAATATGCCCAAAATGACTTGAAAACAAGTCTGGACGGAGTGTAGACTACCGAGCGGTCAAAAATGGGGTGCTTACATGCATATCCCGCTGTTTCTAAAACCCCATAACCTAGCCTACATTACGGTCTCAAGCAAAGTCTCCTTGGATTGAAATGATTGGCCACTTATCGCTCTGCTTAAGGTCAGGCAAGTTGTTGCTATAACCCCGAGAGTCGAGAGTTTCATCCCAATAACCCCATACACTAACCCTAAGACAGAGAGTTAAAGGCGATCAAAAGGTTAAGAAAGGTGCGAAATGCTATCATCTAATCAAGGTAAGGTTGAGCCATAAGAGAGGCTAAATTCCCGAAGATGAGGGAGTTACCATTCCCAAGACTACAAGTCTAACAGCACCCTGTGTCATTCTATTAACATATTTCTAACCTGTGCATATGTTTAAAAAAAATAAAATAAAATCAGCATGGGCTTTGCACACATAGGATATAACTCCCTATAGAAATGGAAGTCACCAACATCAACTCATATAATAGATACATAACATCATCATCCATCACATGCAACTGATCATATGCTTAGCAGAAAGGATCGTAAATGTCTTTGTCTATCCATGCATCTGAATACCATAAATGTTCATTTTTGTACAAAATATCAAAATAAAACTGTCTAACATAAATACATCTCAAGGACAAGGGGCAAGAGAAGATTAAAGTCTCCACAAGGGGCATACATCATAGGTCAAAGTCGAAATCATCTGGATCAAAATCCCCGAAACCCGGCATCGGAGGAGGTGGATAACTACTCGAAGCACCACCATCCTGCAGGGAAGATAGAGCCGAAATCAGCTGCATACAAAAGGAACTAAGCAACAGCAGAGCAAGAAGAAGCAAAGAGAGAATAACTAACCCCCCCACCACCCAACTGAGATAATCGAGCTGTCAGGGAAGCTGCCTTAGCCTGGTACTGATCCCACTCCATCGGGTACTGGTCTCTCTGGTCTCTCACAGTAGTAAACTCAACCTGGGGCATATATCCTCTGGCTCGGCGCCACAGGTCAACCATCTCCTGGCCAACAGCGTACCCGCCAACTATTACCTCAAACCAAGTGAAGGCATCGACCGAATGAGCCCCAAAGTGCGCAGCATAATTTGTATTCAGAGGAAGCAAGAACTCGACACCTGGCTAACGCTCCTGATAAGTGATAGGCACTCCCGCCACCAGGGCTCCAAACATATACTCTGGTGGAGCTCCTGCTGATCGGAACTCCTCATGAAACTGCCGCCAGTGTCGCTCTCCAAGATAAGACTCTCAAGTGTCATCATTGAGAAAAGCAGCTCTCGACGGGGACAACGGGACCAAGTACCGGACTATCTAATAATGGACTGATCCAATGAAGGGCCACCAAGTCACATCCCTCGCCTCAATCAGCTCCAGGTTAGCCCGGAGCGTCACAAAGTTAGTAATCTCCGATCACTGGGCTACCTAGTCACGAGCCCACCTCAAGGCACGAGGATAGAGGTCATCCTCAACAACTGCAAGGTGACGCACCAGCAAGTACTCATAGCTCCACCAGACGAGGAAAGGCCAGAAGCTAGTCATGCTGCCCCAATGAGAAGAAGTTCGAACCCGCATCAACCGAAGAAAGCAACCAAAGGAAAAGGACCCCCAGTCCAGCTCAGATAAGGCTCTAAGATCGGCTACTAGACTCACCAAACGACACGGCACGAGTGACTTGTTGTTGTTGCAGAAGCAGCTAAAGATGATATACAACACAAGTCACCGTCTCATGATGTCCTGCCTGGTAGGCCATGGCTCAGTAGCAAAAGTACGGTCATCCTGACTGATCCAAGAAACTGGGAAGGCAGAATGCTGAGGAGGAGGCAAGTCCAACAGCAAACAGGCCTCGTCCCTATTGATTGGATGCAGGGTGATCCGCCGGCCGACAAAGGAGAGCCCTGTAATAATCGCCCAATCCAAAGGAGTAGGACCTAACTCCAAGCCGACAAAATGAAAAGTCCCGGTCTCCCCGAACCACCTCTCAACAAGTGCCAGTACCAAAGGCCGGTTTAGGCGGTTAGCCTGTAATCCCATGAAAGTGCCAAATCTGATCTCCGCCAAGAAGGCACGATATGATGGAGCAGCCCGCTGCATGGTCACAAAAACCTGATGAACAGCCTCTCTGAGAGCTGTATTTACCCGCGGAGGAGGTAAATGTTGTCTAGAGTACACACTGGGGTGATAGCAAGATCCCCGAGTGGTGGGACGTCTGGTATCTACAAATCTCCCAAGTCGGCATCTGTCTGCCTATGCTTGGAAGAAGCTCTCCCATAACCGGTCACCTGATCCCCAGGGCCCGGTACGTCCTCCTCGGCGAAAGCCTGCACAATTAGAGGAAAAAGGTTCACAGGTAGCCTACTCCCCTGCCCACTCTGACTGGAGGAGGATCGTCCAGTAGATCGTCGACTACCCCTAGATCGACTAGAGCCGCCAGTAGAATCTGTTCGGGCCACCTTCCCCGAGCAGCGCCTCCTCTCAAAACCGTCATCACCCGCGTCTGCCATCCTGAAGAAGTAAGCCAAAGTAAGAGATGTTAACATACCATACATGCAATTCAAATAATAGTAAAATAAAATAAACAATTAACACAAACGGAACAAATAAAGGATTTCAAATGATAAGTCTAAACAAATTTCCTACGTACACATTTTGATTTTTCAACTTCAAATCAAATCTCAAGGGCTTTTTGTCTTTTTCCTTCAAAAAGATTTTATTTCTAAAAACTTTTTCTAATTTCTAAAAATTTCGGCAGAAGTCCCGTTCAAAATGGCCCCTATAACACCTATGACATCAACACAAAACACAAAACGTGCACTTCACATGGTCACAATCACATGACATCAGCCCCCGTGCACACTTTTCAATTTTTCAAAATTCTCCAAACACATGTTTTATTTTTCTAATAATTCAATGGTTTTCAAAAATGTCCTAAAATTCCTCAAAATTCTTTCAAATGTTTTCCAAAAATATTCCTACCTTTTTCAAATTTTAAACTCTAAAAATTCTATCAATTTCCTGAGTTTTCTCATTTTCCTAAATTTTCTAAATATTTTCCTATTTTTTAAAAAATCAAAAATTCACTGAGTTTTCAAAAAATCACGAAACTTCATACAGTTGTTAAACACATTTTTCTAAGGCACTTGGCACAAAAATATAGCCAGAAAACCCAATGCCCAAGCTTGTAGGCACAAACCTCCTATTCTTGCAGAAAATCCCCTTCACATATTCATATATAATCACTCAAATTCAATTAAACAAGCACCAAAAATGCAAAAATAATATCACCATCATGTTCAAAACACATCAAAACATCAATTTCCACTATTCACATGATTGAAACGAAGTTCTACACATCAAAATCAACAAAATTTGAAAACTCACTTTTTGGAAGTTCTCTAGCGAAATCTTCGCTTCCGGTGACTTTTCCAGCGACGTGGTCTCCTTCCGGCACTCACCCGTGGTCTCCAAGAAGTGCCCTTTCAAGGTTCAAGTCAATTCTCACGCAAAATCTCTCGGATTTACGGGAACTCTCCACAATGCCGCAGCCGTTCGAACCAGAAATTTTCTGGTTTTAACTCTAAGCCTGGCGCCACTAGCAGAGGCGCCAAGCATTTTCTGCCAAAGCAGTGACGCCAGTTGCAAATTTTGGGCAGCTTTGCCCTTTTTCCTGCCAAAACTCATTTTCGAAGGCCTTTTTGCCCTGTTATCCATTTTCGACCCCCGTTGTCGAAAGATTCCCTATGTCCGTCCCTCCGACTGCCTCGCGGTCAACATGGGACTCTTACTTTCATCATTTTCTGTCTTTGACAAGCAAAGACAAAAAAAGAGGGGCAGCTGTAAGCACCCCATTTTTTACCGCTCGGCAGTCTACGCTCCGTCCAGACTTGTACTCAAGTCAAGATGAACGTGTTCTAATCGAAACCAACTCTCCAACTCCAAATCCCGTCTGTCCATCGCTTTGCGGGCCCACTAGGCCCAAATAGAGGCGAAATGACCAAAATGTCCTTAGGGGCTCCTCGAGAGGGTTCCAAATCAGGCACGTCTTTCCGAAGATGGCACGTCCCCTTTCCAACCCCTCTCTCGAGACAGTTTATTCCTCAAGACGGTTCGGCACGTTTTTCGAAGAAAATCTCTTCAAAACGATAAGTCCCTTTAAACCTGTCGACCAGGACGAGCCCCAAGTCCCCTAAATGGTAAAACGGTCTACCTTTGGTGCCCGCTAGCCCGCCAATGCAAAAATCTTCATTTAGGCACGCCTTCCGAGAAAATTAACTTCTCAGGCGCTAAGTCCCCATTAGTAGCTTCCCAAGATCAGACAGTCTCAGGAATGATCGCGAATCATTATAGTGGAAATACTCGCAAACATCACAACCGTCAGAGTAGCGAAAATACTCGTAAATATGTCGATATAAGGAATTGCCAACAAACCCCTATGTCACGACGACTGCCGTCAAAGTGGCAGAAACACTCAAAACCCAGGTCAACACCAGTGCCTACTAGCCTACTCCAGTAAAAATTGACCAAACTACCCCTTGGGCCTTTTTTGAGACTTTCCGGTCAAGATGACTATTCTGCCCCTAGGCATCCAAACACCCCGGGAACCACACCGGCTCTGGGTATCAAATCGGTAACCTTCTAAGATTACTTCTTATAGAATTCTCAATCTTCCTCAACTTTTCTTTAGCTTTTGGGATCATTCCGAGCCAGTTCCGGTAAACTTGGTGCAAAATGACCATTTTCCCCTTGGAGGGCCGGTCACCTTTTCCAACCACACCAGCTCTGGGTATCAAACCGATAACCTCCCGAGAATGCTTTTTATAGTACTCTCAACCTTTTTTTAGCTTTTCGGATCATTCCGAGTCAATTTCGGTAAACCTGGTGCAAAATGACAGTTTTGCCCCTAGAGGGCCGGTCACCATTTCTGACCACACCGGCTCTAGGTATCAAACCGGAAACCTTTGAGAACATTTTGAATAATGTTTTCAAATCTCGAGTCTTCTTCTGTGACAGTCCGAGTTCGTCCCGACAGCTTTCCAACCCGATTGACCATTTTGCCCCTAACGGCCCGGTCAACCCTTCCAACACATCTTGTTCTCACTTTTCAAGTCAAATACCTCCATGACACTATTTTAAGTGTTCCTGCTCTTTTCCGGCCTTTCGGTTCATTTTCGGTCTTCCAAACTCCTTTCCGGACTTTCCAGAGTCACTCCTAGTGAAGCCAGGCTAAAAATTGCTTGGTAGTCACTAATACAGGCCCCCAAATGTAGTCAAAGATACGTTGCTTGCCGACCTAAATACTTTCCTAACTTGTCAAGCCAAAAAATGGCATGACACGCCAGGAGGAATTTTGCCCTAGTGCCACTACAACAAGCGCCAGGTCTGTCCTCTCTCTATAAATACAGAGCCTCCTTCAACGTGAAAGAGGTCCGCAAACTCAGTCTAAAAATCATATATTTTGATATACAAAGCTCGTGCACTCCCAATACCCTAGCTTTCTTAGGTTTTCCAAACCCTAACCACCATACACTAAACCCTAACCTCATATACTCTCATACACACCCCTACACACTTATACACTAGCCTCCAACCCTCCTTGGAAGACTTGAAGAGCTACAATCTGAAGTTTGAAGACAACTCTTAAAGATTGAAGACGAAGATCAAGATCAAGACCAAAGACAAGCAAGGCGCGCAAAATAAACAAGACATAAGGTAGGCTTTTATTTTACGTTTTTGCACTTCCCCCCTCTCTCTTCTGTCTCCTAACCCACTTGGGTTTTCTTTATTTTAATCCCTCATCTCTTTCCCCCCCTTTCTTTGCATGCTTAAAACAAAGGGACTCCCGGTCCATGTGTAGGATTAGACTATCGGAGGGTCACCGTGTCGGGGGCTTTCCTTTAGGCTAACCGGAGACCACGTGGGTTCGGCCCGCTTGATTATGTGGTGAAGCCTTAACCTTGTATGTTCACGACCCCAAAATTGCATTGTGCATATCATGATCATGCATCTTCCAAAAATCGTTTTCAAACTCGTTTTCAAAACCATTTTCAAACTTGTTTTCAAAATTGCATCAAAATGCTCTTTTTCAAAACTTGTTTTCAAAATCACAATCCTAGGGTGATTCTATCTTTTTCATGGCTAGGATTGCTTTAGGAAAGTGTTACATTCAAAGTGACCAATATGGTCCATATTTTCAAATCTTGTTGTTTTCAAAACCACTTTCCTATAGTGGTTTTAGCTCTCTTATGGTTAGAATTACTTTAGGAAAATGAGATGTTTTTATACTTTCCAAAAAGCTCTATTTTCAAAAAATCTCTTCCTAAGAATCTCTTTTTCAACATACTTCCCAAAAACTCTTCTTTCCAAAATTGTTTTCAAAAACTCCCTCCAAAAATCTAATTTTCCAAACTTCCTTTTTCAACTTCTTTCCAAAACGCTCTTTTCAAAGTCCACTTTCCAAAAACATTCCCTAGGTCTCTTTCCTAGAAAAACTCTCTCCAAAAATCTTTCCAAAAACTCTCTTTCTAAAATCTCCCTTCTAGAAACACCCTTCTAGGATTTTCCTTCTAAAATCTTTGTTTTTAAAAACACACTTTCCAAAAACTCCTTCTCTTTAAAATCTCTTTTAAAAAACTCTCTCTTTGAATTCACTTTCCAAAAACTCCTCCCTAGGATTCTCTTCTAGAAACCTTCATTTCCAAAAACGCACTTTTCAAAAACTCTTTCCTTAGAGCCCAAGTCAAGCCCTAGAACTCACAATTAGGAAACCCTAATTTTCTTTGCAAAAACATGGTTTTCAAACTTGCCTTAAAACCTAAGTTTCCAAAACCTCTTGTTTTCTACTTCAAAATCATATTTCCAAAACTTATTTTCTACGTCAAAACTATAGTTTTCCAAATCTAGGGTTTCCAAAACCTCCCTTTCCAAATCTTTATCAAATCAAATCTTCCCTTTAGGAAACCAAATCCAATCTCTCGTTTAGGAAACTAGATCCTATCCCCCGTTTTTGAAAACAAAATCAAACCTTCCCTTCTAAAAACAAAATCCAATCCTTTCTTAATCCGAATCTTTCCTAATTCAAGTCCTTCTTAAAGTTCTCTTTTCCTAAGCCTTAAGTTTCTAAAACTTGAACATAAAGATTTTTCCTAAATTTTAAAAACTTAACTTCTACATCTTTCCTAATTCTACCCCTTTCCAAATCTTAACTTTCCAAATCTAAGTTTTCAAACCTTTCCCAAATTCAAACCTTTCCTAATATCAAGATTTTCTAAAACTCTAAAACTTTCTAAATCCTAAACTTTCTAAAATTCAAATCTTTCTAAATTTCAAATCTTTCCAAATTCAAAACTTTCTTAAGTTAAATCTTTCTAAACTTTCAAACTTTCTAAACTCTAAGCTTTCCTAAATTTCAAATATTTCCAAATTTCAAAACTTTCTAAACTCAAAACTTTCCTATTTTCAAAACTTCCTTGTTTTCTAAACATTCCAATTTTCAAAACTTCCCTATTTCAAAACATTCCAAATTCAAAACTTTCCTAAGTTGAAACTTTCTAAATTCAAAACTTTCCTAGTTCAAAACTTTCCTAATTCCAAAACTTTCCTAAAATGACACTTTCCTAATTTGAAACTTTCCTAATCCGAATCTTTCCTAAATTCCAAGTCTCCAAATCTTCCAAGATCTTTCCAAATCCAACATTCAAATCCAATAGTTTTTAATCTCAAGTCCTTTCCTAAAATCCTATCTTTCCTAAGTCTAGGTTTCCTAAACCTTCATCTTTCGAAAACAAGTCTAAATCTTTCTTCCAAGTTCTATCTTTCCAAATCAAAATTTAACCTTTTCAATTTCAAAATTCTAAATTCCAAATTTCAATATTCTATTCTAAGTCCAAATTAAATCAAAATTCCAATTCAACTCCTTTTTCAAATCAAATATTCTATTTTCAATCGGACTCTTGTCTGAACTACGACTGACCTGATTCCTCCAAAAGGATACGTAGGCAACCCTCATGGATGCACCACATTTTTCAAGTTCCTATCTCCACATTTTTCAAATCTCAAATTCCACAACATCTTTCAATTTCTGTTTTCACAACTTCTTTCAAATTTCAAATTCCTCTATATTTTTCAAATTTCAAATTCCAAAATCTTTCCAAATCTCCAATCTATTTTCAAATTTTCAATTTCAAATTTCTATTTCCAAATCTCTATTTCAATTTTCAAAATCTTTTTTCCAAATTCAAACTTCTATCTCTTTCTTTTCAAATCAAATCAAATCAATTTCTTTTCAAATCTTTTTTCCAAATCAACTCTCTTCAATTGTACTTGCATATCATGCATCATGTTAGTTTCCTTTTAAACATTGTATTTCAAAGTGAATAGGATTGAACAATAGTTAGTTAAAGATTCTCATAGGTGAATCTAGGGTAAATTGACATGTAGGTACCGAAAGGGCGAGGTAGGGTAATAGCTTAATGCGTCTTCCCTACACGTAACCAATCTCCAAACCTAGATCACTGTTTTCGAAAGACCAAAAAGGAGTTATTTTTCAAAAACAGGGCTAAATGTTTTCCCAAGGTTGCCAAACAACCTGTTTTCCTAAAAACCCTCTCTTGGGGAGATATTTTCAAAATCGTTTTCCAAAACTCTAAGTGTAGTTTTCGAATTATGCTTAGTTTTTAGGTGACCTAACTCGCCTTAATCAAGTTAGGTGGTGACTCAAAATCTTTTTTTAAAAGCCCTTTGTTCAAATCTATCTTTCAATTCAAACCTAGTTGCACTCATTCTTTTAGGAGGGTGAGTTCTAACGAGAGAGAGTACAGCATTTTTTCCGCTTGTGTGAGTATTCCTCGAGTGCGAAAAATCTGGACGCGACAATGCTGAAGAAAAGAGGTTGGCGAGTTGTAGCATGAACTATTAAAGCGTGACATTACTTGTCATGAGCATAGTGTATCACATCTGGTAAGCCGATAACTTAGCTCGCCATATAATATCAAGCACATCAAATGTTATCATTCTTAGTAACTTATAAAGCGTAGCTTTGGAAATGTAGATAACATAATTATCATATTGATACTATAACATTTCGAACATAGCATCATAGGACTAAGACATAACGCACAACATGCTTTCGTAAGGCATAACATAGCTGTCATAAGCATGCCATGGCATAATATTGTAAAGGAATATCATAACATCTTGAAAGGAAGTGATACACCATGACATTAACACTTGTGGGAACATGTGTGACTTGTTGTGAAGCATTCAAACAACTCATAGTTCTCATTCTAGAACATAAGTGTGTCATGTCTATATGTTAGGCCAACATATCCCTCACTTCACCCCACTTAAAAGGTCTTTCTGGTATTGGGCATCATAGTAACCACAAGGGTCACGTGTAAGGCTCTTTAGACCAACATAGTAACCATGAAGGTTACGCACAGACTCTTTAGGCCAACATAGTAACCATGAAGGTCACGTATAGGCTCTTTAGGCCAACATAGTAAACATGAAGGTTATGCATGGGCTTTTTAGGCCAACATAGTAACCATGAAAGTCACGCATAGGCTCTTTAGGCCAACATGGTAACCATGAAGTTCACGCATAAGTCAATCATAAGATCTATGCTCAGTTTTAGTAACCATAAAGGTCACATCAAGACTTTTAAGCCAAGGGACATCTCCCAACATGGCGATAGATTATTTCGTGTCCCCTACTATAGGACCATCATTGCTAGTTTAGGGTCTTGCCACGAAAGACCTTACATGCCGATGGTTTACTTCACGTCCCCCCATCCTAGGACTATCGAGCTAGATTAAAGTCTTGCTACAAAAAGACCTTGAGTTAAAGTCGTACGTTTAGAATCTTACATCTACTTTATGTGAATGTTATGGTCCGTAGGTTGTCGTTCAAATCATAGGTAAGGTTTGTATATAATTCAAAGCATGACATTCATACCTGAACGTAATCATTGCTACATTGAAATAAATGGAAAGAAATGCATGAAAAGTAATTGAACTTGAAAGCATTTGGAGAGTAATAGGTCTTACTCATGGCATATTGTTACTCACCTCTATCTAACTGAACTGGTGTTAAGCAAGGTGCTCCTACACATAATTCACAAAGAAACATGGAACATCAATACACGATGCTAAGGCAAGGCAATAATGCATAAATCGAGACTAAGCACATAAATCCCTCGACCCTAACTCACCAACACCTCACTCTCACCATGGAAGAGCAAGACTAACTCTAGACCAACGTAAAACGAGAACATAAGGTTGAGAGTGAAGTATGAAACTTGGACCATCGATCCTTTCATCACGACCCAACCACCCCGAACAAATGATTCTCATACAAGCCTAGTTCCATATGAAAATAGGCTTAAAGGCCTTTAATTTGATAGGTCATGGCTTAAAAACACATTTCGGGTGAAGAAGTTAGGTCTCACGAAAAATGGGGTAACACTTTGGAAAAATATGATTTTTGGCATTGTTTTGGGTCAACTTTAAAATTCCATATCTCTCAATCTATGAGGAATTAGAGAGCAAACTTTATATGGGTACTAAAGTCTATGAGTCTACTTTCTAACACTTTAAACGGTGCATCAATCTGAGTTTTTTAGAGAACGTTATGCCCACTTTACTAAATAGCGCCCAAACTGGCAAGCCGTTCGAACGCTCAACCGAGGAGTTCGAACACCAGGCAAAATGAACTAGGAGTTCAAATGCCCAAATGGCAGTTCAAACTTTAGGCAGAAAAATGGAAAAACTCCTTCTTTGATTGTTCAAACACCCCCCGGAGGAGTTGGAACGCCCAGGCTTCTTCCTCATATCATTCGAACTCCATATCGGGAGTTCGAACACCCAATTCTGGGCAGCAACCGAAGTTCAACCCAAAACTTCAAAACTCAACCAAAACTTCTCTAAACACAACCAAACCTTCCCAATACTCTTAGGGCTCAAAGATTATCCCACAAGGATGATAATAACTCAAAATGGGGGAGAAAGAATAATAAAAACAAAGTCATCTAAAGAAAGAATTCAAAACCCTAACATTTCACATATTTGGAAATTTTCAACCCACCACTCCCAATCTTCAACAAATGAGTTTCAAGCTCTCTAAATCAAGTAATTGGGACACAAGGGGTCCCCCAAACTCAACAACAACACCCCTAGATACATTTATGCAAAAACCCAACACAATCCACCAAGATAGATACACATACATATATAATTCTAGAGAGAGAATGGAACCTTACCTTCCTCAAACTTGTCCAAGTCTTCAAATAGCCTCTCCTGGTTTGGGTTAAAGCTCTACAAGCTCCCCTTCTCCTTTTGATTACACTTCAAAGAGTGTAATCTAAAGTCCCTAAATAGCTATTGTTAGTCCAATTAAGGTGTATATATTTCTCATTTTAGTATAATAATTGTTCTAATAAATGTTTGTCAATATTTTGCAGGTTTCGAGTGAAGAAAGAACGAATTTAGTGCAAAAGAAGCTAAAATGTGTATTGACCATACGTACGGTTGGAATCACCATACGTACAGTGGTCCCACTGTATGTATGGTAACTTCTACCGTATGTGCACATGCAGCAATTCCCCAAACTTCAAAGACCACGAATCAGTGTATGGCTGACTGTACGTACGGTATGCTCATCGTACGTACAATGAACAGTACCATACATATGTTACCGGCAGTTCCTGTGCGTATTTTGGAGCTATATCTCTAGGAAATGGCGCGATTTCTTGTATATATCTTTATTTTAGGCTAGATTTTCAGTTAGTACATATTGTAGCGAGAGAAAGTGGGTTTATATTGTATTTTTCTTCATTTTCTTATACTTTCTTGGTAATCAAACACCAATTTCTTCATCAATCAATGAGAAATTTGAAATTCTTCATGTTTTCTCTTATGAAATCAAGTAGCTAAACTCTTCCTTGGATGCAATTGTGAAGATCTACCAAGGATCTTCAAGGTCTTCAATGGAGGTATATACACTTTAATGTCAATGAATTTTCTTATGAATTCTTCAAATTTATATCAATTGTGTTGTAAATCTATAGAAAACTTGGATTTATAATCACTTTTGGTAATTTCTATGCATAATTCCTTAATTGGCATAGGTATTGCACAAATGATGATTTGCTTCTAAGATTCTTAACCATTAAACACCAATTTACATCCAATTGAGTATAAATTCCCATTCTTATAGTCTAAATCTTCCGAATCAAGGATCCGCAGAGTGAATCCTTGATTCGAGTAATCAAACCCTCTATTGAGACACTTGTAGAGAATTGGTAGATTAGATCAATTGTATCCAAGCTTTTCATTAATCGTTCTTAACTTTAGTGAGACTTGTTTTAAATACGTAGTGTAATTAGTTTAATTGGTAGTCAACACAATCACACCAACAAAGCAATTTTCGGTCTTATTTGTAGTTAATTCTAATTTGTTAAGTGACTTGCTAATTCAACCCAAATGGTTGGTTGTTTTCTCTCATGTGTTACCTATATTTGGTTTGATCCTTTGGGAGAACTATACCAGTACTTGTCAAAATCTTACTTCAATCGCGACACCCGTGGTCTTGTGGGGGGCTCAATTTCATACCACTTTTGGGAGCGATTCAAGTTTTGGCACCGTTGCCGAGGATCAAAAGCATAAGGCGAACATCAACAAGTTGCGAATTGGAGAAGTATTTTACAAATTGCATATAAAAAGAAAAAGCTAGCAAATAAAGGAGAAAAAGAAAACTAAACAGACCAATAAAATTGCAACCGGGTGAGATTTGATCACTCACCCTCAACAGAAGCATCTACGGCTTCGGGCCTTGGTAATCTCTTTCTCCCTTAATGTGCTTATATTTTTATTTTTTTCTTTTTTTAGTTTGTTTTATTTTACTTCGGTGTAGTTGCATTGCATTTTGTTAGGATTCCTTGTGAAGAGGCATTTAGTGGAGATAGGATAGTGTGATAAACTTGCAAATCGGTGGTATTGCTTTACATAAGGAGATTGGAGGATGGGTTGGAGAACAAGAGAAAAAGCCGTTGTCCGGCAATGCATGTTTGTGTATGATATGTTGTATGACCTAGACGGTCCATTATTTGTTACATTCATCATCGCATGCCACATTTCACTAGGGACATTCATAACCGACTTATGAGGCTTGAGAGTGCGAGTAGTTCATCATCACTCACACCGGGACTTCTATTAGTTGGGACTTGGGATTTCTTCTAATGGAAAACATGAATGATTAAGGTTTACCCAACGCCTTCCCTCCGAATCTTAAAGCCGCCCCAAATGCACCTAACCTACAAGTCCACCCTAATCTTCAGCCCATTCCACTGGGGGTAAATCCTAATGTAGGGGCTGATGATGATATGGAAAGAGGGAGCCACCATGGTGATATGGCAGCCCCCTATAAAAGAACCTTCCGGGATTACTTGAATCCTCCACGTCAAGCACCAACGTCATGCATTGTATTCCCGCCACATTATGCTTCACTTAACATTCAGCTGGGAAGCATGCAAATGCTCCCTTAATTTCATGGAATGGACTCCGAACAACCATATGATTTCATTAAGGAGTTTGAGGATGCATGCTCACTCATCATGGATAATTCTTGCCCGAGAGAGGTTTTCTTGTTAAAACTTTTCCCTTTTTGCTTGAAAGACAAAGCCAAACTTTGGTTCAATTCTTTGAGGCCTATGTCTATTCATTCATGGGTCGTACTCCAAGGAGAGTTTGTAAAGAAGTTCTTTCCCGAGAATCAAACCGAAAGCATCCGAAGGAAAATTTCCCAATTTTCCCCTATGATGAGGGAAACGTTCTTTCAATGTTCGAAGAGTTTCAAGGACCTCTTAAATACTTGTCCTTATCACGGTTTTACCGATTGGCACATTATCAATACCTTTTACTCATCTCTAACCCCTCAACTTAAACACTTGATTGAGTCAATGTGTGCTGGGACGTTTCTTGACAAACAACCCCAATGAAGCCTATGAATATTTTAACACTTTAGCAAATAAGGCTAGGGATTGGGCACTTACCGGGACTCAAAATCTCGAGGGTCGTTCCATTCAAAAAGGGGTAGGGCGATACCAATTGAAAGAGGTTGATGATGTTAATGCGAGAGTGGCCACTTTAACCAAGAAACTAAAGGTTTTAGAAAGGAAAAAGGCGTTAGCAGTCAAGAGTGAGGCAAGGAAAGAGACTTGTTGCATAGTGTGTGACACTACCAACCATGACACATCTTCATGTCCAATCATTCCAGGGGTGAAAAAAGCTTTACATGCCCAAGTCAATGCAATTGGCCAATTCCAAAAAGGAGGGGAAAACCCTTACTCTAACACCCACAATCCGGGATGGCGGGATCACCCTAATTTTGGGTGGGGGAATGAGGGGAGTTCAAACTCCCAACCTTACCAAGGAGAGTATCAAAACCCTCAACACTATTCTACACCTATTCCTCCATTCCTCCATTCCAAGCGCCTCAACCTCAAGTTTACCAACCCTAACCCATGGCATAACTTCTAAATTTAGCCAAAACGTATCAACCTCCTCACAAGAAACCTATGGAAGATAATTTCTATCAAATATCCAATGACATGAGAGGGGTTAACGCAAGGGTAAATAAGCAAGATAAAGTGTTAGACTAACATACTAGGATGCTTAAGGACATACAAAAGCAAATGTCTACATTGACACAAGCTTTGACTCAAAATGTCCCAGGGAGATTCCCGGCTCAACCTCAACCCAATCCGGTGGTTAGGCAAGTACACATCACCGAGGGTGGCATGGACCCTCAAACAAGTCATGAACAAGTACAAGCCATCACCACTCTTAGAAGCTATAGGGTCATTGATAATACCATTCCTCCAAATGACGTAACCTCTAAACAGTGTGTTGACTAAGAGGGGAAAGGAAAAGAAAAGGAGGTTAAGGAAGAAGAAAAATCGAGAGAGGAGGGAGAGAGTGACAAGCATCAAATGAAAAAGGAGTCCATTGTTACTCCTTCACTTCTCCCCCTACTCAGTCCCATTGTTGCATTAGTCCTCTTTGTTTCATTTTGCCCGATCCTTGGCATCCAAGGAGCCTTTTAAGGCAAGCAAGAGTGCCTCCTGAGCCCTAGTTCTGATGAGATGGAGGATCCGGATTACGCCGCATTCTTACAGGCTTACACTTGCACTTCCTTGTCCCGGCTTCCTTCGGTTGACGTCGTCATGGTAGTTTGCTTGGTGGCTTCCCATCTCCTTGATGAGTCGTCCCCCTCATCTTGCGGCTCAACTAAGAAGATGCTGCTGCGTCTTTCGGCTCCACCACTTCCAAGAAATAGACTCGTGTAATCTATCGGATTTTAGTTAGCAATGTAGGTTGGTATGTCTCGGACTCCTTTTGTAGGGGTCCTTTATCTCTCATTTCCTTGTTATTCAGGCCACCTTTGGTATTGTAATATTCAGTTTCTTATTAATGAAATGGTGGGTTACTTAATCACTCTCGTGTTGCCTTATTTTCTTCCTTGTGTGGCTTTTTGGTTTACATTGAGGACAATGCTTCGCTCTAGGTGGGGGGTGAGGGTCGATTGTAGAGCATTCCCCCCTGTTCTTGCTGTTTTGGGCCTAGTTTTTGTCTTTCTTTTATTTTTCGTGCAAAGTAGATCAAATTTTAAGAGTTTGTGCTTTTTCTCTCGAGCGTACGTACGGTGGTTGAAGCGTACGTATGGTAAGACTTCCTTACGTACGCTGAGGTGGCACGCTTTTATTGCATGGCTGATAATTCACTTTCCTACTACCGTACGTACAATGACTTAGTGCATACGTACGGTCCCGATTGCCCAAGCGCGCGTACGCTAGCTCTCTGGCACTGTACGTATGCACTTATTCACCGTACATACGGTGCCACTGATTTTCTATATAAACCCTCATTTTTGAATTGTGATTCGTTTCTAAAACTAAGTTGACTCTGAGCTAACTCAGTGAGGGTGAGTGAGGGAATGTTTTGAAAGTGCAACGAAGCCCTGCCAGTTTTCAGCCATAGTCCATGCCCGTCTTTAGTCCACTTTTAGTTATTCCTCGAGCTTTTCCTCTTCATTTACTTTCTTTTCTTTCGTAGTTTCTTTCTAGTTTAGTAGCTTGGATTAGTTCATTAGTATAGATGGCTTCGCGAACCAAAAAGGTCCGTAGCATCCTCGTTGCTTTTGATACCTCCCGATTTCTTGACGAGAAGGCCCAGCAATGGTATGACCACATTTTCAATCGGAGGGGCCCAGTGCAAAAGAGAGCAAGGACTCTCGAGCACTTTGAGGTCGAGCCATATCTATGGAGAGAGATGTTTGAGGGTCGTGGTTGGCTGTGGTTGGCACAGTACAGTGGTCGGCATAGGACTAGTCTGGTTGCTGAGCTGATGGCCAACATCCGAGCACTTTCGAATGATGCGGGGGATGAGCGCATAGTTTCCACAGTTAGGGGTAAGACCATTACCATTACCCCAACCACTTTTGCAGAGTTCTTTGGCCTTCCCTAAGTTTATGACCCAGCTCTGAGTTGGCCCTAGTAGGGTGAGGTAGAACACGAGGTGATGGTTACTGAGATTTGCCTATCCAATACCTAGTGGATTTCTTCTTAGATTAAGAAGAAACTCCTTGCTCCGAGATATGCACCGATGCTTGTTTTCACTTGTGGGTCGATCTATCCGTTAGGACATGAGGGAAAGGTGAGTAGGCGTAGAGGTTAGTTACTTTATGCTATGGGGACGAGTAGGACCATTGACCTCCCTCGATACATGTTTGGTGCTTTCTATGATTCTGCAGCTTCGACGAAGCCGCAAGGGGCATTACCTTTTGCGGGCATGATGACCGAGCTGATTACACGTGCCGAAATGGAAGTTCCAGAGGACATTCCTTTAGCCTCGGTACTTGCACTGATTGCCCTGCAGTAGCAGCAGGTCCCCATAGAGGGAGAGTAGGTTCTGGTAGAGCAACAACAGCTGGCCTAGGCTAGTCCAGTGTTTCAGGCATTCGCCTAGCTATTGGATCAGCAGAGTGCACACATTGAGAGGCAGACTGCAGCCATCTAATTGATGCAGCAGTCCGTTGCAGGACTTTAGACAGCCCATACTGAGCTTGGCAAGAGGTGTGCGACTCTAGAGACAGCCCATGCAACATAGATCATTGCTTTATAGACAGCCTTGGGCACTCAAATTATAGAGCTTCAAACCTCTCAAACTAGGTTTCAAGATGAGATTCGACAGGAGCAGGCACATTAGAGTTAGATGCTGACTAACATTTTGGCTAGACTTCGAGAGGATGAGGAGCTTGACTTTCCTGACTTAGCTGTCGGCACTACAGACCTTACATCTCTAGGGGGGCATGATTTTCAGGAAGATGATGATTTTGGACTTGGGGGGGGGGGGGGGGGGGGGGAGTTTAGATAGCATCGCATGTATAGCATCTCATGTATTGCATCTCATGTACATTCCATGTATATATTTCATTCATCGATGAATCTAAAACTCTGCAGCATTTTGATGTAGCCCATCTCAATGCCATATGACTATATACTTGTTTTGAGCTTATATGGTATATTTCTTTTAGTGTATGTCAACCTCTTGTATACACAGGTTCTGTTTCAGATATGAGTTAGTGGATATTTTGTCTTTATCTGTCGCATGATGGTACGAGGTTGACGGTATTGTATGGTTTCTCTCACTATGTACTTTCCATTGTTAGCATCCATTAGTGATCTATCAATTGATCTTTCTTATTCATAGTGGATGTGTTGATACTTTGCATGAAGGGTCATAACATACCTTATGATATTCAATTCTGGATTCATGAATGATTAAGGGTTAGAATGGGGCATAATCATAATACGATGAGCATTGTTATTCTTTAATTTCAATACAAACATGATATTGTTTTGATTACACTATGATGAGATCATTGCATTTACTAGCACGGATCATATTAAGTAGTGTACATTGTTAATCTTTGTATCTATAGCCTAATTGAGTGGAGATCATTATCTGGTAAGAGTAGAGCCTATTGTTTTATTGGAGAGATTTTTACACTTACTCAAATAAACCGTTATTAAGCTCTCACATTTACAAATGACTTTATTACACTTGTGTTTGGCTTGTTGGTTTGATATTGATTTGCATTGGTTGGCACTTACATTCCATCAAGAGCTATATATAAAACACTTGCTTTGGAAATGATTTTAGGCCTTCTTTGTTTATTTTGAGCCACCGAGTTTTATTGCAATTTTTTTTCTCTTTGACACCACATCTTCACACCCTTTGTGATGCAATTCTAAATCTCATGATGAAAAAAAGAGAGAGAAGAAGGAAAAAAATCATCATTAGTGGCAAGTGAAAAGCATCCCCATTATTTGCAATTCTTGAAAAAAAAAAGAAAAAGAAAAAGAAAACAAAAAAAAAAGTGTAGAAATTGAGGGCATGTACAAAAAAAAAAAAAAAAAAAAAAAAAAAAAAAAGAAGGAGAAACAAGAATAAAGGGAAACAAGAATGATTGATAGGAGAGTGGAATTAACACCTCAAAAAGAGGTGAGATTAATATTGGGAGATTCAAAAGTTGGAAGAGGATAATGGCCTTTAAGGAGCATTACATGCCTTGAATCACACTTGTTTTGTAGTTTCACACATTTCCTTTCCTTCTTACCATACTTTGATACCACCTGACCTTCCCTTACAAAGTCCTCGATGATCCGAAGCATGATTCTCAATAGAGGCCTTGATGGAATGTAAGACATTATTTGCACATCATGCTTAATTGGTATCTATGCTATAAAGCATTCTTTCATGAAGTCATGCTAAGTTGATACACTTGCATTATATCATCTTTCTTAGTTAGTTTGCTCTTTTGCATGATTTACACACTTACTCTTTTATTAAGAGCAGCCAAGTGTGATAAACCGTGTGTTCGATTATTCTTTAAGTGTATGCCCAAAGAGTGTTTGGACCGAGGCTTTAAGGTTGTTGATGTGAAGTGAAGCATTGTAAACTACTATGTATGATCCTAGCACACACACACTCATGAATCTTGTCATAATGTCTTCATAGGCTCATCTTGTTTGTATTGGAAGTAGAGATACACTGTTTTGAATATTGTGATATACCCCTTTGTATTTCTCCTATATTGTTCTACATCTAGGATTTTTGATTATAAGGCGACGTTTATGGGTGTCATCATTGCGAGCCCTCACGAGACACTACTCGTCTACTAGGGGAAACCTAAAGGTTCAAAGGCTTGATACATACGCTAAATGTATCCGGGACTCCCACAAAAGTGGACATTATCTTACTGTACATATTTGTTTTACTTCTCGCATTTTTGCTAGGGACTAGCAAAAGTTAGGTGGGGGGTGGTGATTACACTTCAAAGAGTGTAATCTAAAGTCCCTAAATAGCTATTAGTAGTCCAATTAGGGTGTATATATTTCTCATTTTACTATAATAATTGTTTTAATAAATTTTTGTGGATATTTTGCAGGTTTCGAGTAAAGAAAGGGTAAATTTAGAGCAAAAGAAGCTGAAATGTGTATTGACCGTACGTATGGTTGGAGTCATTGTACGTACAGTAACTTCTATCGTACATATACCTGCAACAATTCCCCAAACTTCAAAGAGCACAAATCAGCGTATAGCCGACCGTACATACAATATGCTCACCGTACATATGGTGAACAATACTGTACGTACGATACCGGCAATTCCTGTGCGTATTTTGGAGCTATATCTCTGAGAAATGACACAATTTCTTGCGTCTATCTTCATTTTAGGCTAGATTTTCAATTAGTACATATTATAGAGAGAGAAAGTGGGTTTATATTGTATTTTTCTTCATTTTCTTATACTTTCTTGGTAATCAAACACTAATTTCTTCATCAATCAATGAGAAATTTGAAATTCTTCATGTTTTCTCTTATGGAATCAAGTAGCTAAACTCTTCCTTGGATGCAATTGTGAATATCTACCAAGGATCTTCAAGGTCTTCAATAGAGGTATATACACTTCAATGTCAATGAATTATCTTATAAATTCTTCAAATTCATATCAATTGTGTTGTAATTCTATAGAAAACTTGGATTCATAATCACTTTTGGTAATTTCTATGCACAATTCCTCAATTGGTATAGGTATTGCACAAATGATGATTTGCTTCTAAGATTCTTAACCATTGAACACCAATTTACATCCAATTGAGTATGAATTCTCATTCTTATAGACTAGATCTTCCGAATCAAGGATACGCAGAGTGAATCCTTGATTCGAGTAATCAACCCTCTATTGAGACACTTGTAGAGAATTGGTAGATTAGATCAATTGTATCCAAGCTTTTCATTAATCGTTCTTAACTTTAGTGAGACTTGTTTTAAATACGTAGTGTAATTAGTTTAATTGGTAATCAACACAATCACACCATCAAAGCAATTTTCGGTATTATTTGTAGTTAATTTCAATTTGTTAAGTGACTTGCTAATTTGACCCTATTGGTTGGTTGTTTGCTCTCATGTGTTACCTATATTTGGTTTGATCATTTGGGAGAACGATACCGGTACTTGCCAAAATTTTACTTCGATCGCGACACCCGTGCTTTTCCAAGAGGCTCAATTTCATACCACTTTTGGGAGCGATTTTCCTTCTTCTTCCTCTTCTTCTCCTCCTTCTCTCTCTCTCTCTCTCATGTGTCTCACCATTACAAGATGAATTTGGAGATAGGGCCTTGCCCCTATTATGCAATAATATACCTGTACCTGTAACCATTAATTCATACATTCATTCACTCAACAGAAATAACAATTTTATTGAGATGAATTTCCTTTGTACATGGAATTTTCAAAAGTACATTGAAACGGGGAGAGGGAACATTTTCCTTATGACTTTCATTATATTTCATCTTTACATTTGGAATCCTAAACCACTCTTGAGTCTTCAGATTCGCCTTCTTGGATGGAGGTCAATGAGAGACCTTGATTTTGGATTGCCCCTTTGTCTTCTTGGCAGCCCTATCTCCTTGAGCAAAGAGGGATTAGGGCCCCTCTTTACGAGCTAACTTTGATGCATACCATGAATCCTTAAGGTCACTTGGTACCCTTAGGAGTTTTGGTTGGCTTTATTTGAGCGAAAAGGTCTTTGGGCCTTTCTCTAGGGGTTAATTAGATGCATGAGGATACGATCACTCAAGTTACTTTGGAAACTCTTGTCTTGAAATAAATACGGATGCATGAGCATTCATGATGCGAAAAGATGTACACATAACATAATGACAAAGAATTAGGCGACATAACAGCATGAACTGAACAGAATATAAGGAAAAGGTAAAGCGGTCACCCTTTCCTCCTTGGTTTTGAAATTGATGCGTGTGTCTTAAATCCGGTAGAGGTTCAGCTATACATGGGGTGTTACATGAGCATGAGGTTGGGGGTTTACTAATGCTTCCTAAAAAGCTCAGTTTCCAAACCTTCAAACCTCTGGCATCCACCACCGGAAGGGTGAACTTCATCTTGGTTGGTGGTTCGAGCGGGGGAACTATCAAGACACTGTAGGTTGAGAAACTGACATAGCATCCGCCCACAGTCAATATATTGTTCCCCCTTCAATCTAGAAGGGTAGTAACCAGGTAATTTATGCAAAATGCAAATGCAAGTGAGCGCACCAGTGTGCGTGAAATTTTCAAAAATGAAAGAAAGGGCCCAACAACACACATCACGTCATGTTCATTCATCACATTCATGGCAGGTAATTATAACATAAAAATGAAATGTGAACAAAGGTCCACTACAAAAGAAAAATGTAAGGAGTTAGCAACTTTTCAAAAAACTCAATGCAAGATAAAAATGGATGGTCAATACAAGAGCATAAATGTAAACAATGAATGCAAATGATGACACTTATTGGAAAACTATTTTGAAAAATAATGTTTGTTTTGGAAACTTAGAAGAATTTTGAAAAGTGGATAAAACTGGACAAAGTAACTGGAAATTCTAGGTGAGTGAAGGGTGAAAAGGCATGACAATGGCCTAACCCTTAAAAGTATCCCCAGCGGAGTCGCCAGCTGTCGCGCCTCGATTTTTAACCAAGTCCTTTCGACTTAAGAAGAAGCATGGTGTTCTCTCATTAGAACTTATCCTCCTAGAAGAACGAGTGCGACTAGGTTTGAACTTGAAATTGATTTGATTAAAGGCTTTTTTATTTAAAAAAACTTTGGAGTCGCTACCTAACTTGATTGACGTAAGTTAGGTCACCTAAAACTAAATATAATCCAAAGATTAAATTTAGAATTTTTTTGAAAATAGGTTGTCTGGCAACCTTTGGAAAGTTTGGCAACCTTGGGAAAACTTCCTCAAGAGAGGGGTTTTTAAGAAAATAGGTTGTTTGGCAACCTTTGGAAAGTTTTAAGCCCTTTCTGAAAATAACTCCATTTTGGTCTTTTGAAAACAAAAATCTATGGTGCAGGGGTTGGTTACGTGCAGGGAAGATATCCTAAGATCATCACCATACCCCGCCCTTTCAGTATCTACATGTCTAATCACCCTTTGTTCACTCACTAGAATAACTGGTTACTATTGTCCACTTGATATCCACTTTAGAGTTTTGAAAATGGGGTTTGGTCATCACTTTTTGGATGAATGATGCATGATGCAAGTTTTGAGAAAAATGTTTGAAAACATGGAAGTTTTGGAGGGATTTGAAAAAGAAATCTTGAATTGATAGAAAATTTTAGAAAGGGAACATTAGGATTGCTTTCATTTTTGAATCTTGAATCTCACTTACACTTGATCAATCCAAACCATAGAAATATTAGGATTGCTTTAAGAATGTGATGTTTAGAAATCATTTTTGAAAAGAGATTTTGAAAACACTTGGGTCTGTTTGGTTGTGGTTTCAGTTTCAGTTTTCTGTTTTTGTTTTCTGAAATTCGACGAAACCGTGTTTGGCAGATTGGTTCCGAAAACTGTTTCCGTCGAAACCGCGTTTGGTAAATTGGTTCCGGAACTTGTTTTCGGAAAATTTTTCAGAAAACAACCCAGTTTCAGGAACCATTAAAAAGATGTTTTCTAAGTTTTCGAAACCATTTTTATACGAAAATGAGAACGATATGAAAACAATAGTGTTTTCGATGGTCTCATTTTTTTGTTTCCGAGAACAAGAAAAACGAGTTGTTCTTAAATTTTTTGGTTCCGAGAACACGAAAAACGAAAACGGAACCGGAACCGGAATCGATTCCAAACAGGGCCAGGGTTTTGGAACCCTAATATGGACAACCATGAAGATTGAATTTAGTGTATCAACTTCCCTCGGCATCCCTAACCATACAAGGTTAGGGATACCTTAGGGTTGTGAGTTCTTAAAAATATTTGTAAAAATATTCTTTGGAAAACGTTAAGTGTCTAGCCATTTTAGTTGAGACAAGTTTAAGAGAACTTCTTGGAGACATTTTTAAAGATAGATTGTGGGAATACTTGAAAATGTTTTGGAGTTGATTTTTGAAATCTCAAGAGAGTAGGATGGTTTTTTAGTTGAGGGATTATTTGAAAAGGGGTCTTTGAATTGGAGCCTTGAGGCTTACTAACCTAGGGCTGGCTAACTAGGGTTAGGTTAGCTTAGGGTTAAGGTGGCCTAAGGTTAACTAACTAAGGTTAGGTTAACCTAGGGTTAAGGTGACCTAAGATTAACTAACTAAGGTTATATTACCTTAGGGTTTAGTTGACCTAGAGTCAAGCTAACATAGGGTTAAGGTGACTTAGGGTTAACTAACTTGGGTTAGGTTAACCTAGGATTGAGGTGATCTAGATTTAATTAAAGTTAGGTTAACCTAGGGTTAACTAACTTGGGTTAGGTTAATCTAAGGTTGGACAACTAAGATCAAGTTAACCTAGGGTTAGAAGGTGGCTTTGAATGGTGGTTTGGAACTAGGGTTTTGGAAAGGTTGTTTTATGCATGAAATTTGAAAGTGGGTTTTGAAAACCATTGTATGAAAACCACTCAAGTGAGTGTTGGGGTCCTATGTTGATATTCGAAAACCACTCAAGAGAGGGTTACCTTGGAACCATTTCACCCACAAACTCAACAGAGCAATACTTGTGAAAATCAACATTGAATGGATAGTTTTGAGAATTTGAAAATTAAAGAGCATGATCCTTCAAAAATTAGTTTTGGAAAACCAACTTTAAGATTTTGAAAACCATTTTAATGAATAAAGGTTAATATGGTTGTCTTAAAGGAAATCACTCTTAGGAGGACTCTATTAGGCCATTCCAACCACAATATTCAAAAGAGCAAAACTTCTAGAAAATCAAGATGCCAATGGTAGTTTATAAAAATCAATTTTATGCAAATTAAAGAGAATGAAATTTTGACAATCCGTTTTAAAGCGGATTGTTTTGAAAACCATTTTGAAGTGAATAGAATCAACTCTAAACCATAGGAAGACCACTCAAAAGAGGGCTCCAAGGGACCATTTCAACCACAATGTTCATGGGAGTAAAATCCTTGAAAATCAACATAGAAGAAAAAGGTTTGAAAGCCATTTTAATGCAATTTTGAAAAGCAATGAAATGTAGGGTTGCAAAATGAAGTCGAGGGCCTTAAGGAGGGTTCTCTAGGGTGTTGAAATTGAGGGTTTAACCTAGGCTTCAAAGAACCAACTCTAGCTCCATTTTTAGGAAAATATTTGAATATGAAGCTTGAGAATGCCATAGAAATAGAGATAGTGAAAGTTTTGAAAAAATGGTAATAAACATGAAAAAAAAAATCCAAGCATGCAAAACATAAACTAGATAACCATATGCAAAGGAGTCATGAAATCATACAAAACTAGAGGCTTCACCATATAGCATGGTGCTCTAAGGTCATACCATCTTAAAGTTGGTGGCTCTTACAAACTTTCCTCTAGGCATGAACTAAGAGTTTCCTTGTTCCAAACATGCAAGAAAGGGGGGTAAAAAACAGAGGTTAAAATAGAAAATAGCCTAAGTAGGCTTAGAGGGAAAAGAGAGGAGTGGGGATTGCAAAAATGTAAAGAGAAGTCTACCTTTTGCCTTCAAACACTTTCAAACCTCCGTGGATGCTTTGATTTGAGCTTGAGTAGCCTTGAAGAGGCTTGAAGGGGCATGGAATGAGGTCTTCTATGGCATTGAAGGCTATATAGGTGTAGTGTACATAGGAATTCGAGGTTCTGGAGTAATTTTTACAAAGCTTTGCTGCCAATTTTGATTCTGAAATAAGCAAAGGGGGAAGCATGTATTTATAGGCAAAGGTGGAGAGGACTGGTACATGTAGCACATGCGCCAGGGCAAAAATTTGCCCTGGCGCATGTGCTACATATGCCAGTACTATTCCAGTGGCAGAATGCTATATGACACACATTATACTAGCTAACTCTTAAGGGCTAAGCAAAGTTTGATTGATCTGATGGAAATCTGGGCACATATAGCATACGCTCCGCCACCAGGAACATTTGTTTAAACTTTGCCTCAATAATTGTGCCAACCGAAAAAGATTTAGAAAAATCGGTTATGTTTACGGTGTTCCCCTAGTGTTTCTCATGAACTTTGAATTTTTAGAAAGCTTGTAAGGTATTAGAAGAGTGAAATATTGTCTCAGAAAGCGTGCCCAAAAATACATTTTTGTAGAGCGTCTGTGATACGCTCCGTGGGGGTTCAAAAGTAGCCATTTGCGGGCCGCGTGATCGGGACCTTTGAGAAGTGATCTCTCCAATCGGACCGAACCGATGGAAAGTGCTTTGGGAATACTTTTGGGAATTCCCTAATTTACACATTTCTCAAATTGTTTGACGGTGCGTTATAATCAAGGAATTGGAGAAAAAGTCAACCTTGCTGGAACGTCTGTAAGACGCTCCAAGGATTACTAAAAGTGGCAGTTTTTAAGCCATGCGATGAGAGGCTTCAAGAAGCGAGTTATCTGATCGAGCTATATCGATGGAAAGACCTATGGACAAACTTTCAAGAATTCACTGGTTTACGCATTTCTCAAGTTGTTTGACAGTGTATTGTAACTAGGGAATCGGGAGAAAAGATAACCTTGGTGAAGTGTCTACGAGATGATCGAGGGGACTTTCGATGAATCGGAAGTGTTTAGAGTCGTGAGGTTCACCTTTGGTTAAACAGGGGTGTACAATGAGACCCACCGTTCAATACCCAAAAGCCGGTGTAATTTCGAGACGCGTTCAGGTCACCAAGGGTAAAACAATTATTTCAATCAAGATTGGTTGAAAAAGGTTAGAATGGGTTGGAGTGGCATGTTAAGCATGTCAGACTGTTCAAGGATGGTCCTGGAAGAGTTTTTCACTGTCTGGTGGGATTTGTACTGTGCTGGGGCATCCAAGGGCAAAATGATCATTTTGATCAGAATTTACCGAAATTGGACAGAATGGCATGTTAAGTTCGCCTAACTATTTAGGAAAACTTTGGAAGGGTGGACTTATTTTCTTAAGGGATTTTGAACTTTTTCAAGACGTGCCTGGAGGCCTAAGGGGTAGGTTTGGTCATTTTTCACCGAGTCGAGCTAGCAGGCACCAGGGTTGACCTAGGTGTTGGTTTCCGAAACTGCCCGGTCTCAAAAAGTTACCTGCGCGGTGTTGGTCCCGAAGAGAACCCGCTCTCAGAGAGCTACCTGTAAGCTGGTGTTAGTTTCTAAGAACGCCTGGTCTTAGAAAGCTACCTGTGAGGGTGGTGTTGGTCCCCGAGAACACCTAGTCTCGAAAAACTACCAAATGACGAACATTTTACATTGGTGGGCTAGTGGGGGCCAGAAGTGAATTATTTGGAATTTGATAAGGTGTTAGTCCCCAAGATCACCTAATCTCAGTAAGCTACCTAGATGGTATTGGTTCTTGAGACCGCTCAGTCTCGGAAAGCTACCTGGATAGCGTTGGTTCCCAAGACCGCCCGGTCTCAAAAAGCTGTCTCGATTGCATAGGAGCAATATGGTTTTTTTAGCTTCAATTGGGCCTTATGGACCTAGGAATCTACCAGCTGACTGGATTGGAGTTTCAAAGAGCCATCTTGGGCTCGTATGTGCAGTGATGCTTGAAAGCTAGATCCAGTTAGGTCGGAGATTACTGAGTAGGCAAAAATGGGGTGCTTACACTTTCTAAAAACTCTTTTTCTTGGAGTCCAAGTCAAGCTCTAGAAACTATGGTTAGGAAAGCCTAGTTCTCTTTACTAGAACATGGCTTCCTCTTTTGTCTCAAATCATAGGTTTTCAAAACTATCTTCTACATCAAATCTTAGGTTTCCAAAATCTCTTTTTCACATCAAATCATAGCTTTCCAAATCCTAGGTTTCCATCACTCAGCCTTTCTAATTCCATGTCAAATCCAATATTCCAATTTAGAAAACTAGAAAAAAATCCTCCAATTTTGAAAATAAAATCAAATAATCAATTTTTGGAAATAAAATCTAATCTTCTACTTTAGGAAATAGGAATCAAATATTTCATCATTCCAACCTTTCATAATTCCAACCTTTCATAATTTCCAACCTTACTAAATTTCAAACTTTTTAAATTCAAAACTTTCCAAATTCAAATCTTTCTAAATTCAAATCTTTCCTAAAACTAAAACTTTCCAAATTCAAAACCTTCCTAAAATGAAACTTTCCTAATTTGAAAACTTTTCTATTTTGAAACTTTCTTAATTCAAAGAATTATAAAATCCAATCTTTCCTATACCTTAACTTTCTAAACTCTTTCAAGTCAAATCTTTACAAGTCATTCCAAGTCAAGTGTTTTTAAATCAAATTAAATCCTTTCCAATCTTTTCTAAGTCTTATCTTTCTTAACTCTAAGTTTTCTAAACTCAAAAATTTTCTAAACTCAAACTTTCCAAATCTAAATCAAACCTTCCTAATTCAATTGCATGTTCCAACCTTAGGTTATCTAAACCCTAGGATACCTAAACACTAGTTCAACCCTAATCCTAAGTTAGGAAGTTTCAATTCTTTTTAAAACTCTTTTCCAAACCAAGATGGTTTTCCAAACTTCAAGAAGTTTTTCAAATCTCAATCTTTCTAAGTCAATTCTAAGTTCAATTTTAAATCTTCTATTCATAGTTCAAATTAAACATTTTTCAAATCAAACCTTTTCAAGTTAAACTTTTTAAAAACTTCAAAGTATTTATTTTCAATCAGACTCTTATCCGAACTACGACTAACATGATTCCCAACAAAGGGATACGTAGGCAACCCTCATGGGTGCGGTCATAACCATTTTAAAATCTCCAATTCCATAATCTATTTTCAATTTCTAAGACCTTCTTTCCAATTTCAAATAAAGTCTTTTTAAATATATTTCCAAAATCACATTTTTCCTTCAAATCTATTTTCAAAATCAAGTCTTATTCTCTCATTTGCATATCATGCATCATATCAAACTTCTTTTTTGCAATTCTCTTTCAAAGTGGATATGATTGGACAATAGATAATCAAAGATTCTAATTGAGTGAACCTAGGGTGAATAGATATGTAGGTACCGCAAGGACGGGATAGGATGATGATCTTATGATATCTTCCCTACATGTAACTAACCTCCAAACCTAGAATCACTTTTTTCAAAGACCAAAATGGAGTTATTTCCCAAAAATAGCTTAAATCTTTTCTAAAGGTTGCCAAACAACCTATTTTCTTAAAAATGCTCTCTTGAAGAAGTTTTCAAAACCTTTTCCAAAACCCTAAGTGTAATATTCGGATTGTGCCTAGTTTTAGGTGACCTAACTCACCTTAACCAAGTTAGATGGTGACTCCAAACCTTTTTCTAAAAGCCCTTAATCAAATCAATTTTCAATTCAAACCTAGTTACACTCGTCCTTCTAGGAGGATGAGTTCTAACGAGAAAGTACCGTGTTTTTTCCACTTGTGTATATTTTTCTCGAGTGTGAAAATGAGGTGTGACACCTATCTTCAAAATATGAGCCAAATGCATCATGTTTAGTCTCCCTCTCAATAAGGGACATCCCTAGAGCATGCATTACATAAAGCTCTCTAAATACCAAAAACATGGACTCATGGCTTATGTCCATGTTTTTCTTTTCTTTCTTTTTCTTTCACAGAAACTATACCATAGAAAGCCACCATTGCTCCTAAGAAAAATCGTCATCCACCTAGAGACCCCATCCTGACTTGACAAAGAGCTTCACTAATGGCTGCCAATTCTGACGAGTCAACCCCGATCTCTCGAGAAGAGGTCAATGGAATGAGAACCAAAATCGATGAGATATTTAAGTTCATCCAAACCATGGTTATGAAAGATGCTACTTTGACCCCATCATCATCCATGATTTTCTCCAAGGACTCTAAACCTGCCAACCCAGGGATTGTGCTACAATCTGACATTACGGGGAAAAGCAAGGAGGATTCCAAAGGAGCTAACACTGAAGAAGGGGAAACTATACTGCTCTCGCATGCTATGAAAAGAACTTCCTTAGACCCTCTCAGTCTGAAAATTCAAGCGTTGGAAGACTCGTTGTGAAGCCTTCATGGCCATGACACCTTTGGGCTTGCATCCTATGACGAGCTGTGCTTCTTCCCGGACCACCCAAGACTTGCCAAGTTTATGATGCCTGATTTTTAGAAGTATAATGGCACAGATAACCCTATTGCCCACCTTCGCCTTTATGTTGGGGCATTAAGTGGCCATGAAAATGATCTGAAGCTCCTTATGCAACTGTTCCAACGCAGTCTCACTGGATAAGCTCTGCAATGGTTTGCTCGACTCGATCTAAGGAAGATTACAACCTGGATTGAGCTGGTTAATGCATTTAAGGCCCAATATTGCCACAACATAGACCTCACTTCTAACCATCGATCCTTGATGACAATAAGGAAAGGAGATAAAGAAAACTTCAAAAGTTATGCCATTAAGTGGAGAGAAGCAGCAGCACAAGTCAATCCCCCTTTAGAAAAGAAGGAGTATGTGCAACTGTTCGTGCATACCTTCCAAGGCATATATTATGAAAAGCTCTGCACAAGCATAGATACGAGCTTCTCAGAGTTGATCATGCAAGGGGAGATGATAGAGAATGGCCTAAAAACTAGGAGGATCGTTGACCTCTATGATAAAACTGAAGAACTTTCTGCAAGCTTAGGAAGGAAGGTGCCCACAGTATGGGAAATAGGCTAAAAAGAGATAGAAGAATCTGCCATCTTGCCTGCTCAGCCACCGCAATGTCACCCCCAATACCAATCTCAAACCCTCATGGTTATTCAAGCACTTGCTCCCGGGCCAATGGCAATCCAACAACATCTCAACCCCAACAGGCAGGCCCGCCAACCTCATACATTTTCTCCCCTAGCCTACACCCAAACAAAGGCCTACCATGACCTCCTATAAGCCAACCTTATGGGCCCTATAGCTACCCCACCATTGTCAAATCCTTTGCCCCCTACCTTCAACCCGATTTTTGTTTGTGAGTACCATTTCGGAAGACAAGGGGATGATACTAAGCACTGTCCCATCCTAAAACATAAAATACAAGATTTGATCGACGCGAAGGTCATTGGCACCCTAGAAATGAACCAAGCAAATGGAGCATAGAGGAAGTTTGTGTGGTTCCAAAACCTATTTGGAGGGTCTTTTCTCAAAGTACAATGAAAATAGATGTTTCCTAGAATCATCCATTTTCTTCTTATCCTTTATTATTCTACATTTTGTTTTGCCTGTCATTTTTGCCTTGAATCATGAGCTTTCATGTCATATAAATAGATTCAAAATGGACTAAGTAATGATTTTTGGTTTATCCCCTTTGTTTCATACTCTTGCTAATAACTTTGATTTATGATGCCCTTGACTAGAAGGAAATGATAGCACAAGCACCACATTCATTAGAAACAATCTTTGACTCAAAAATGAGAGGAGAGAAAAATAAAAAGTGTAGAGAGAGGGAAAATACAAAAGGGTGAGAGATAAATGTCGATCACATATCTCGTTGAAGTCCAAAGAGTGACCCTTGAAGGACGTCCTAGCAAAGCAACAAATAGCTATACCCTCAAAAGGAAGATTAGTGCATATCGGCAAGCCTGAGATGATTAAAGCTTTTGAAAAAAAAACTTTTGATAGTGTTTGTCCTATAGGCGCATAATCACTAGGAAAAATATTCAATTATGAACAGATTGATGTGCATGATTGTTTGAGGTTAAATTTTGTATGCAAGTAATCTTGTATGCATGATCACTTGCATAAATATGAGTTAATGGTTTTGATAATCTTTACCATATTAGTATTTCATGTTCATTTTAATACACACTTCGCGAGGCTTCTTAGAATATGGAATTTGCCTTTATGATCTATTTTAAATGGTTCCTCCATTGTTAAATATTTGTGGATTATTGCACACCTAAATTAACCATTTGTTGATTCCCTCTCCTATCACTTATGAAAAGGTTTACCAGTAAGTGTGACTGTAGCTACCATTTTTATGTGACAAGAGGGGAAGGCTACCTACTCATGTGTATAAAAGTCACCATATCTTTATGTTTCAATGTTTCCATCATTGGAGAGCTAGGGTTGGAATTCCATAAAAAAAAAAAAAAAAAAAATTAAGAGCATAGGATGAAACGGGTTTGACTTCTAGATGTGTCAATCTGCAAGCCATGAAGACCTAGTATGTCATCCTAGATCATGCCTAGGGTCTGTATTCTCATTAGTCTCAATGGAGTTCACGCTTACACCACTACATAGTCACTAATATGGTCTTAATCATCTCACAACCCATTGTGCTCATTTTGTGTGTTTCATGCATATTTGTTGTTGATCTTTTCAAGCCAAGCCGCATCTTGATATTTATAAATCTATATTTTCCCTTTGATGATTGATCATGTCTCTATAGGGCCCCTATAATTTGAAAAGTTCAATAATTCTATCCAAAATTGTGCTTGCCTACACTTCTTGATAACATTCAAGGTCTTGTCGAATTAAGGAAGGAAGTTACCTGTTGCTTTGCCAAAGGGTGATGCCGGCTATCACTAGAGAGAGCTTACCGATCCAAAGAAAATTCTTAGAGGAAACTAAGAGGTCCACTAAAGAGAGTTTTTCCTTCCAACAAGAGAGGGGGGGAAAACGAGTCAATGGGTTGAATCTCGAAAAGTGGTGCAAGTACTATCACATCCTAACAAGAAAAAGATGAAATTAAAAAGGGGAATCCCAAAAGAGAAACTGAAGTTCAAAAGACTACCTGATTCTAGGATACAACACTCATAATTAAACATGAATCTTGGGGCAAACCCTAGGGGGCATGCATCCATTCTGATCCATATGTAAAATGTGTGCATTCATCAAAAAGTATAACATACATTCAATTCTATTCTTGTATGTGCATTCATCAAAAAAGTATAACATGCATTTAATTCCAATCCTGCTTGTGCATTCTGGTATATGCATTCATCAAAAAGTATGATATGCATTCAATTCCATTCTTGTACGTGCATTTATCAAAAAATATGACATGCATTCACCCATTTACTTGTGCAATTTTAGACTTGGAATAAATAAACTATTTTTGCACAAAAACTTACTTTATGTCTTTCTTTCTCTCTCTCAAATGGGAAACAAGGAACAAGGTAAAGCACAAAAAGAAGCTAAAGCCACCCTGTGACCAAGTAACCTCAGACGTCTCCAACACCAGAATACACCTCAAAAAGCTCAAACTTCCATAGCCAACAAGAAATAGAGAATGGGGCAATGGCCCACCCTTGTCCTTCCCAATCAACCTTGAACTTTCCTAAAGGAGCGTCGTTCTGTCAGACGAAGTGCCAGCTCAAAAAGTAGCAGTTTCAAGACATCAACCTTGGACTTCCCTAGAGGAGCATCGTTTCGCAAGACAGAGTGTTGGTTTAAGAAATAGCAGTTTCAAGACATCAACCTTGGACTTCCCCAGAGGAGCATTGTTTGCAAGACAGAGTGATAGTTTAACAAGTAGCAGTTTCAAGACATTAACCTTGGACTTCCCTAGAGGAGCATCGCTCCACCAAACGAAGTGTTGGTTCAAAAAGACATCAACCTTGGACTTTCCTAGAGGAGCATCGTTCCACCAGACGGAGTGTCGGTTCAAGAAGACATCAATATTGGACTTTCCCAAAGGAGCATCGTTTTGCCAAATGGAGTGTCGGTTTAAGAAGACATCAACCTTGGACTTTCCCAGAGGAGCATCGTTCTGCCAGACGAAGTGTCGGCTCAGGAGGACGTCAACCTTGGACTTCCCCAGAGGAGCATCATTTCCCTAGACGGAGTGTTGGTTCAAGAAGACATCAACCTTAGATTTCCCTAGAGGAGCATTGTTCTGCAGACGGAGTACCGGCTTAAGAAGTATCAAACATCAACCTTGAACTTTCTCAGAGGAGCATCGCTCCGCTAGACGGAGTGTTAGTTCAAGAAGTAGTGGTTTTAAGATATCAACCTTAGACTACCCCGAAGGAGCATTGTTTTGCCAGACGGAGCGCCGGTTTAAGAAGTATCAATTTCCCCAAAGGAGTATCATTCTGCCAGATGGGGCATCAATTTCCCTAGAGCTGTATCATTCTGCCAGACAAAATGCCAGACATCGACCATCGGCTTGAGGTAACTATTATTTAGATTCCAACTCTCCAAATCCCTTTGATCGCCTTGCGGTCAACATAAGACTCTTACTTTATCATTTTCTGTCTTTGACAAACAATGATAGAAAACGAAGGGCAATTGTAAGCACCCCATTTTTTTCCGCCCGGTGATCTTTGGCCTGACCAGGCTCACTTTCAAACATTGCATGCACATTCAGACTCACACCCACCCTCCAAATTCCAACCTAGTCCACAGATCACTTCCTGGGCCCGTCAGCCCACTTGAAGCCAAGTTACCATTTTGCCCCTGGGCATCTAATTGCCTTCGAGAACCACACCAACTCTAGGTATCAAATCGGTTATCTTCCAGGGATGCTTCTAATAGCATTCCTAGCAATATAACACCTTTCTAGACCATTCTGAGTCCATTTTGGTAAGCCCAGTTCAAATTAACCATTTTTCACTTAGTAAGCCGGACGTCTTTTCTGACCATACCTGTTCTGGGTATCAAACCGTCAATTTTTTAGATCACTCTTAATAGTGTTTCCAACCCTCTAGCCTTCTTGCAGGTCACTCTGGATCCATTCCGGTGTTTCCCAATTTAAATGATCGTTTTGCCCCTGACGGGCCGGTCAAACTTTTTAATATTCTAGCATTGTTCCTTAAGCCAATTACCTCTAGGACACTCTCTCAAGGGTTCCCGTCCATTCTTGGTCGAGTCTGGTTAATCGGAACCTTCCGGATCATTCCCGAACTTTCTGGAGTCAGTCCTTGTGACGACCCAAATTTTTCGAACCATTAATAAATAAAATAACTAACTTCTAATAAGATTTAATCATGCTACAACCCCAAATGTACCATTATAAGTGGCTCCAAATTTAATTCTTGAGATAAAATTACAACTTGAAATAACTCACAAAAATAATAACAATTCTTCCTAGGCTCCAAGATACATAACTCCCAACAATAATATCTCCAAAATAAATATGAATCTTCATAAGCTCAAAATAATGCTCCACTGGCACCTTATACACTTCTACTTGAAAAATAAATTTAACCAGGAAGTATACAATACGACAGAGTACAATGAAGCTTAACGAATAAATCAGTTCAACCGATGAGATTTAAAATAATAATAATTTTATTATAGAAGCCAACCAAAATTCACATTGGTCTAATAATCTAATATTTTTATTGGGCCCAATACCTGGCCCTTCTCAGTACCATGTCAAACGTCACCCGTGCCACATAACAATTCCAAAGTCCATAACCAACACCCCGTAAGGTCACCATTCCATAATTAATTTCCAACAACAAGCTAACAGGTGCATTTGTACATGTACTAATTAGTTCCATGGCACATTAGCCAAAACATAACCCAGTAATTTTTACTTAAAAATAATTTTATCAACGAATTAACGAACACAATAATCAAGGATGTGCCAGAAGAAATTTAAAAGATCCAACAACAAATGTAATCAGGGAATTATACAACGAGTACGAATATTCAACGAGAATACAACTCATGAATAATATAAATAAACTCTTTGTAAAGAGATTTCAAAAGAAGCATATTATATATAGCCCGGTTACCTCAAGTGTATTTCACAACCTTTGCCAAGATCACCACTTTTCCCCAAATAATTTTACATAAACTAAAACCAAAGTGGTACAATTTTTTCCCATATTTTTCTTCTCTTTTCTTCCTATTCGGCACCTCTCTTGTTCTCTTTCTTTCTTTTTTTTCTTGCATTTCTCTCATGGCCAAATCGCCTTCCACACTTTTTTTTTTTTTTTTTGCTTTCTCTCTGTCCTTAATTAATCTCGGTTCCCCCCTCACTCACCGAACCCCCTTTGTGTTTGATTTACAACCTCCCCACAACACTACTATTTATACTAGTGTTAAGCATTGCTTTGAAGGACACCTAAAGTCCACTTGGCAGCTTGCATGAAAACCATTCAAAGCCATTCTTCTTTTGTAACACTTGCCCTTCCATTTGTTTCTTTGCATGTACACATTCAAACTACACCTGACAACCCATCATATGCAAGGACTTAGAACAAGACTAAGGTAGCAACCAAGCCACGTGCGTGGCTATTCTTAAGCCATTACACCAAGTCATATTTATTCTTCTTGAAGCCATCCATTGGCTTGCATACATCCCCAAGTCTACACTTTTGGCAACTCCTCATATATCATTTTATGTGAAACCCACATATATAATAGACGAATATCTCAAATAAATTATAAGTCTCTTAAAATTCTATAACATGGCTCTTAATTAATGTCTTCCAAAGAAATAAATAATTCTGAAGTCGTCGCAAAATTTTGGGGTGTTACATTCCTCCCTCCTTAGAAAAATTTCGTCCTCGAAATTTGCCTAGTGACACCAATACACTTCCACTGTGCACTCTGATAAAAAAAAATATTCTTCTCTAAGATGAAAATTCATACATGCCCAAAATTTCGTAAATATCTCCTCAAATATTTAATCTCAAAATATCCCACTTAATCCCATATAGGACCTAATACCTATGTTCTGATACCACCTGTGACAACCCGAATTTTTCAAACTATTAATAAATAAAATAACTAACTTCTTATAAGATTTAATCATTCTACAACCCCAAATATACCATTATAAGTGGCTCCAAATTTAATTATTGAGATAAAATTACAACTTGAAATAACTCATAAAAATAATAATAATTCTTCCTATGCTCTAAGATACATAACTCCCAACAATAATATCTCCAAAATAAATATGAATCTTCATAAGCTCAAAATAATGCTCCACTAGCACCTTATACGCTTCTACCTGAAAAATAAATTTAACCAGGAAGTATACAATACGATAGAGTACAATGAAGCTCAACGAATAAATCAGTTCAACTGATGAGATTCAAAATAATAATTATTATTATTATAGGAGCCAACCAAAATTCACGTTGGTATAATAATCTAATATTTTTATTGGGCCCACTACCTGGCCCTTCTCAGTACCACGTCAAACGTCACCAGTACCATGTAACAATTCTAAAGTCCATAACAACACCCCGTAAGGTCACCATTCCATAATTAATTTCCAATAATAGGCTAACAGGTGCGTTTGTACATGTACTAATTAGTTCCATGGCATATCAGCCAAAACATAACCCAGTAATTTTTATTTAAAAATAATTTTATCAACGAATTAACGAACACAATAATCAAGGATGTGTCGGAAGAAATTTAATAGATCCAACAACAAATATAATCAAGGATTTATACAACGAGTTCAAATATTCAACGAGAATACAACTCATAAATAATAGAAATAAACTCTTTGCAAAGAGATTTCAAAAGAAGCATATTATATACAGCCTGGTTACCTCAAGTGTATTTCACAACCTTTGCCAAGGTTACCACTGTTCTCCAAATAATTTTACATAAACTAAAGCCAAAGTGGTAGAATTTTTTCCCATATTTTTCTTCTCTTTCCTTCCTATTCGGCACCTCACTTGTTCTCTTTCTTTCTTTTTTCTTGCATTTCTTCTCATGGCCGAATCGCCTTCCACATTTTTTTTTGTTTTTTTGCTTTCTCTCTACCCTTAATTAATCTCGGTTCCCCCCTCACTCACCGAACCCCCTTTGTGTTTGATTTACAACCTCCCCACAACACTACTATTTATACTAGTGTTAAGCATTGCTTTGAAGGACACCTAAAGTCCACTTGGCAACTTGCATGAAAACCATTCAAAGCCATTCTTCTTTTTGTAACACTTGCCCTTCCATTTGTTTCTTTGCATGTACGCATTCAAGCTACACTTGACAACACATCATAAGCAAGGACTTAGAACAAGACTAAGGTAGCAACCAAGCCACGTGTGTGGCTATTCTTAAGCCATTACACCAAGTCATATTTATTCTTCTTAAAGCCATCCATTGGCTTGCGTACATCCCTAAGTCTACACTTTTGGCAACTCCTCATATATCATTTCATGTGAAACCCACATATATAATAGACGAATGTCTCAAATAAATTATAAGTCTCTTAAAATTCTACAACATAGCTCTTAATTAATGTCTTCCAAAGAAATAAATAATTCTAAAGTCGTCGCAAAATTTTGGGGTGTTACACTCCTAGTGGAGCTAAGCCAAAAATTACATGGTAGTCACTAAGACATGCGCCCAAATCTTTTGCCTTGGGTCCCAAGGGTCAAAAGATACGTTTCTTGCCGTTTTAAGACTTTTCTAGGTGGCTGGCACCACTCGTAGTGGCTTTAGTGGGAAATTTGCCCTGGCACCACTGCAACAGGCGCCAAGGGTGTTTCAATTGTCTACAAATATAAACCCTCCCCTTGCATAAAAGGGTCCACAAATTCAATCTAGAAACTCTGTCTCTCTAAAAGCAGAGCTTGAAGTCTCTCCAAATCTTAATTCTCTCAAGCCTCTTCAAGCCCTAGCCTCTATACACTCAAACCCTAGCCTCTATACACCTTATACACTCAAACACAAGCTTCCAAACATCCATTAAAGACTCAAGTGCTACAACTTCAAAGCTCTCAAAGGTAAAATCAAGTAAAGCAAATCAAGCAATCAAAGCAAGAAGAATACGAGGTTGGTTTTCTATTTACTTTTTTGTAATTCCCCCTCTCTCTTCTCCATCCTAACCCACTTGGGTTTTCTTCTATTTTAATCCCCATCTTCTACCTCCTCTTCTTGCATACTTGAAACAATGGATACTTCGATTCATGCCTATGAAGGACTGTTGAAGGTCACTATGCTTAGGGGCTTTCGTCTAGTTCAACCTTTGATGGTGTGGGTTCAGCCCTCTTGATTATGGGATGAAGCCTAACCTTGTATGTTCACGACCCTATTGCATTGTGCATGTCAAATTCATATATCCATTCAAAATTGTTTTTAAAATTATTTTCAAACTTGTATCAAAGTTGTTTTTAAACTTGTATCAAAACTCTCTTTCAAAACTTACATTCAAAATCTCCTTTTTCAAACTAGTTTTCAAAATCACAATCTTAAAGTGATTTAACCTTTCCATGGTTATGTTTGTGTTAGGAAAAGTGTTATATTCAATGAGACTATCAAGGTCTAAATTTTGGGTGTAAACCCTAAAATTATTTTTATCAAAACCACAATTTCAATATGATTCTAGCTATTCCATGGTTAGAGTTGTTTTATGGAGGTGTGATATTTAATGTGATCATATTGGTCCATATTTCAAACCTTATTTGTTTTTAAAATCACAATCCTAGAATAATTCTAGTCATTTCATGGTTAGAATCGTTTTAAGAAAGTGAGATAATAAAAAAACTTATAAAAGTCCATATTCAAACCTCTTTCTAAAAACTATTTTCAAAAATCTACTTCCTAAAATCTCTTTTCAATGATCTACTTTCTAAAAACTCTTTGTCTTGGAGTCCAAGTCAAGCCCTATAATCCATGGTTAGGACACTCTAAGTCCTTCCTTAAAGTCATGACTTCCTATTTTGCCTCAAATCATAGGTTTCCAAAACTATTTTCTACATTAAATCTTAGATTTTCAAAACTTCTTTTTTCACCAAATCATAGATTTCCAAATCCAAAATTTCTAAAACTCAACATTTCAATTCCATGTCAGATCAAATCTTCCCATTTAAGAAACTAAATCCAATCTTCCACTTTTGGAAACAAAATCAAATCATCTATTTTTTGAAATAAAATCTAATCTTCTACTTTAGGAAATAGGAATGAAATTTTTCCTAACTCAAACCTTTCCTAAATTCAAACCTTTCTAAATCTCAACTTTCTAAATTCAACTTATTAAATCTTTCCAAATTTCAAATCCTTTTCCTAAATTCCAAGTGTTCTAATCTTTCTAATTTCAAACTTTCAAATCTTTCTAAGGTTCAAAACTTTCTAAATTCAAAACTTTTCAAATTCAAATCTTTCCAAAATCAATACTTTCCTAATTTAAAAACTTTCCAAAATCAATATTATCCTAAAATAGAAACTTTTCTAAAATAAAACTTTCTTAATTTAGTACTTTTCTAAAATGAAACTTTTCTATTTTGAAACTTTACTAATTCAAAGCTTTTTAAAATCCAATCTTTCCTAAACCCTAACTTTTAAAATTCTTTCAAATCAAATATTCAAGTTAAATCTTCTCCAACCATTCTAAGTCAATTGTTTTTAAATCAAATCAAACCGTTTCCAAGCTTTCCTAAATCCTATCTTTCAATAATTCTAAGTTTTTCTAAAATCAAACTTTCCTCGATTAAATTTCTCAAGTCTAAATCAAACTTTCTTATTTCAAGTCCATACTTCAACCTTAGGTTACGTAAGCCCTAGGATATCTAAACCCTAGTTTAACCCTAATCCTAAAGTTAGAAAGTTTAAACTCTTTTCAAAGGCATTTGTAAAACTCCTTTCTAAAATAAGGTGGTTTTTCAAACTTCAATTTAAGTCAAGATGTTTTCAAAGCTCAACTTAATTTTTCCTAATTGAGTCCAAATTCTCCTTCAAAGTTCAATATTTTCAAATCAAAATTAATTTCCAAATTCTCAAATTCTATTTGAAATCAAAGTCAATTCTAAGTTCAATTTTAAATCAAAGTTCAATTTCAAAACTTTTATTCAAAGTTCAAATCAAACGTTTGTCAAATCAAACTTTTTCAAAATCTCAAAGTGTCTATTTTTAATCGGACTCTTATTCGAATTACAACTGACCCAATTCCCAACAAAGGGATATGCAGACAACTCGCATGGATGCAATCACAATCTTTTTTAAGTTTTCAATTTTCATAACATTTTTCAAACTTCAAATCCCTATTTCAAAACTATTTATTAAAATCAAACCTTTTTCTTGCACTTGCATGTCATCCATTATATCAAATTTCTTTCTAAAATTCTTTTTAAAGTATATATAAGTGGACATTTGTTAATCAAAGATTCTAAATGAGCGAACCTATGGTGAATAGACATATAGGTACCACAAGGGCGAGATAGGGTAATGATCTTAGGATATATTCCCTATACGTAACCAACCTCCAAACCTAAAATCACTATTTTCAAAGACCAAAACGAAGTTATTTTTCAAAAAAGGGCTTAAATCTTTTCAAAAGTTGCCAAACAACCTGTTTTCTCCAAAAACAACTCTTGAGGAAGTTTTCAAAACCCCTTAGTTTAATCTTCGGGTTGCACTTAGTTTTAGGTGACTTAACTCACCTTAACAAAGTTAAGTGGCAACGCCAAATCTTTTTCTACAAGCCCTTGTTCAAATTAATTTTCAATTCAAACCTAGTCGCACTCGTCTTTCTAGGAGGATGAGTTCTAATGAGAAAGTACCTTGTTTTTCTCACTTGTGTGTTTTTTTCGAGTGCAAAAAATTGGGGCATGATAGACTTGAGCAACTGCTTCTCTCCACCTTAGAGCATAGCTTTTGAAACTCCCCTTTTCCCCTCGGGTCATCATCATTAGGGCACATCTATCTAAGGTGAGGTCATTGTTGCACTGGTACTTTGATCTAAAGGCCATGACCAGCTCATTCCAAGTTGTTACCTTCCTTAAGTCCTAGCAGGCAAACCATTGCAAGGCAGACCCGGACAGGCTATGCTGAAATAGCTGCATCAAAAGCTTGGGGTCATTCTCATGACCACTTAGTGCACCCGCATATAACCTTAGATGAGCCACAGGATCTCCATTTCCATCATACTTTTGAAAATCAGGCATCTTGACTTTGGGTGGCCTAAGATGATTAGGGAAGAAGCACAGCTCATCATAAGACGTCCGTCCCACTAAAGGTATCATGACCCTGTTAGCTGCACAGGGACTCCTCTAAATCTTATATTTTTAGATTGAGGAGATCTTAGCTTTCTTTTTTAAGTTTAGCAGCTAGTAGGATGGTTTCGGGGTTATCTTCTTCCTCTTCCTTGACGTGCACTACTTTGGGGATTTCCTTGCTCTTACCCATATTATCGATATGCAGGGTGACCTTATGTGGGATAATCTCAGTTTCTTTAAGGATAGATGTTGAAGTTGAAGGATCCACAACGGGTCCCTTGAAGGCCATCATTTGTACGAGTTTGAACATCTCGTCTATCTTTATTTTCATCTTATTCACTTTTTCTCATATTACTAGGTTGTTCTATTGGTCAGCAGTATTGGCCTCGCTCGCCATTTGTGTTGCTCGATGCTGGGTAAGAATTGGTTATCAGGGTACAAAAGGTACTTGTACTCCTCTCTTTCGTCTTGTAGGAGAAATGATGACCTGAATGCAAGCAAACCTCACTAAAAACTTTTTCTAGCCTTTGTGAGCTGAGGGGAGGGTAGAAATAAGGAGAAAATAAGAAAAAAATCATATGTTAGTTCTTGGATTGAGGAAGTTTTTATACAATGCATGACTTAGGGATGCCCATGCCTTTTGAGGGGGGCTAATCATGATGTTTTGGCTTAGCATTTTAGAGATAGGGCCTTGCCCCTGTTATGCAATACTTTACCTGTGTCTGTAGTCGTTAATTTGTACACTCATTCATTTAACAGGAATGAAGGCTTTATTGAGTTGAATTTCCTTTGTATATGAAATTTTCAAAAGTGTATTGAAATAGGAGAGGGGACATTTTCCTTAGGACTTTTGCCTATTCTATTTTTACATTTGAAATCCCAAACTACTCTTAAGTCTTCAGATTCGCCTTCTTTAATGGAGGTCGATGAGAGACCTTGATTTCATATTGCCCCTTGTCTTCTTGGCAACCCTATTTTCATAAGCGAAGAGGGATTGGGGTCCCTTTTTATGAGATAACCTTGATTCATGCTATGAATCCTTAGGGTCACTTGGTACCCTTAGGAGTTCTGGTTGGCTTGGTTTGAACGAGAGTGGCTTTGGGCCATTCTTTGGGGGCTAATCAGATGCATGGGGATACAATGACTTAAGTTAATTTGGGAACTCTTATCTTGAGATGAAGACAAATGCATGAACAGTTATGATGCTGAGAGATGCATGAGTAGTATGACATTTGTATAGTAAAAGAAAATGTACAAGCAGTGTGACAGTAAGGATTTAAGCAATTGAACTGGACAAAAAGTACGGGAAAGTAAAAACAGTTGCCCTTTCCTCCCTATTTTTTGAATTAACGCGCGTGTCTTAAATCCGGTAGACATTCAGCTATGCATGGGGGGCTACATGAGCATGAGGTTGAGGGTTTACTAATGCTTCCTAAAAAGCTCAGTTCCTGAACCTTCAAACCTTCGGCATCTACCCCCGAAAGGGTGAACTTCATCTTTGATTGGTAGTTCAAGCGGGGGAACTATTAAGAAGCCATAGGCTGATAAATTAACACAGCATCCGCCCATAGACAATATACTGCTCCCCCTTCTAGCTAGAAGGGTAGTAATCAGGTAATTATGCACATATGCAAATGCAAGTGAGCGCACCAAGTGTATGTAGATTTTTTGAAAAATAAAGGAAAGGACTCAACAACACACATCTCATTCTGTTCATTCATCACATGCATGGCAGCTAACATGATATAAAATAAAGTGTGAACAAAAGGTCCACCTATAAAAGAAAATATAAGAAGTTAGTAATTTTTCAAAAGAAAAAAACATTCAATGCAAGATGAAGTGGACAATAAATGCAAGCAATACAAGAGTGATGCAAGAGCATGATTATGGAAAGTGATGCGGAAGCATGCAAATGGATGTCAATGCCAAAGTAATGAATGTAAGTGATGACACTTGTTTGAAAACTGTTTTGGCAACTAATACTTGGTTTTACAAACTTAGGATTTTGAAAAAAATTTTGGGAACTTAGAAAACATTTTAAAAAGTGGATAAAACTGATCAAAGTAACCAGAGATTCTGGGTGAGTAAAGGGTGAAGAGACATCACAATGCCCTAACCCTTTAAGAGTCTCCACTAGAGTCGCCAGTTGTTGCGTCCTAGTTTTTAACCAAGCCCTCTTGGCTCAGGAGAAACGTGGTACTCTCTCTGTTAGAACTTATCTTCCTAGAAGGAAAAGTGCAACGGAGGTTTAAACTTGAAATTGATTTGAACAAGGGCTTTCAGAAAAAGTTTGGAGTCGCCACCTAACCTGATTAAAGATGTGCTAGGTCATATAAAAGCTAAGTGTAATCTGAGGACTAAACTTAGATTTTTGAAAAATATTTGAAAACTTCCTCTTAGGAAGGATTTTAAGAAAATGGGTTGTTTAGCAACCATTGGAAGAATTTAAGCCCTTTCTAAAAATAACTCTATTTTGGTCTTGTAAAAATAGTGGTTCTAGGTTCGAAGGTTGATTATGTGTAGGAAAGACATCCTAAGATCATCACCCTACCTGCCCTTTCAATATCTACATATCTAATCAGTCTTGATTCACTCACTTAAATAACCAGTTATTAATATCTACTTTAGAATTTTGAAAATGGTTTGGTCATCACTTTTGGGATGAGATGATGTAATGATACAAGTTTTGAAAGACTTGAAAGGATCAAATTTGAAAAAGGTTTTCTAAAATAATTTAGACTCGACAACATTTTTGAAAAGGGGATTCGGCTTAAAATAGAGTTATGACCACACCTATTTGAAGGTTGCCTACGTATCTTATTTGGTGAGAATCAGGTCATTCGTAGTTCGGGCCAGGCCCCAATAGAAAATAGGCGCATTGAAGCCATTGAAAGACACATTAGGGTCTTAATTTGGAAAGACATACTGGGGTCTAGTTTTGAAAAATAAGCACATTAGGGCCTTTGGGAATTTTGAAGATGCATTGAAGTCTTTGAAAAGTTTTAAAGACACTTTGAGGTCTTTGAAAAAAAAAAAAAAACAGAGAACTTGAGAGTTTAGAAAAATGTCTTTGAAATAGGACTTGGGATGTTTGAAGTTTTTTTGAAATCGGGTTTCAAGATAATTTTAAATGTTGTTTAAATTAACTCAAGAGAGCTTTGAAATGTTTTTGAAATAACTCAAGCGAGTTTTGGAAAGGTTTTGAAATAAAACTCAAGAGAGTTTTGGAAATATTTTGAAACAACTCAAGGGAGTTTTGAAAGTGCTTTGAAACAACTCAAGGGAGTTTTGGGAAGGTTTTGAAATAACTCAAGGGAGTTTTGAAAATGTTTTGAAGTCTTGTTTTGAAAACTTTTGAGGTAAAGTTTGGATTGAAAATGCTCTTGTGAACTTGTCTTCGAAAAATTTTTTAAAGTAGTTTTTGAATACCTTATGAAAAGCATGTTTAATGTTTCATCACCTTTAAGAGGTTAGTCATTGGAAATATTTTGAAACAACTTAAGAGAGTTTTGAAAATGTTTTGAAGTCTTGTTTTGAAAACTTTGGAGGTAGAGTTTGGATTGAAAATGCTCTTGCGAACTTGTCTTCGAAAAACTTTTGAAAGTAGTTTTTGAATACCTTATGAAGGCATGTTTAATGTTTTATCACCTTTAAGAGATTAGTCATTGAAGAACTAAACTCCTTTAGGGAGCTTTAGGGCTATGAGTTTGAAAACATATTTAGAAAATGGGCTAGAGACTTCCTTTTGGTTTTTAAAACTTTTAGGGTTATAGAACCCTTCTTGAATATCTCACTTGCACTCGAACAATCCTAACCGTGGAAGGATTAGGGTTGCTTCAAGAATGTGATGCTTGAAAAAGACTCTTGAAAAAGGTTTTTGAAAAGCATTTAGGGTTCAACACCCTATATGGACCTTAGAAGGTCACACTTAATGTTTCACTTTCTCTAAGGAAACCTTAACCATGAGAGGGTTAAGAACACCTAAGAGTTGTGAGTTTTGATCACTTTTGAAAATAGCTTGTGGAAATGGTGGGTGTCTAACCATTTTTGTCAAGACAAGTTTAAGAGAATTCTTGAAAATATTTTTGGAATAGGGTATGGAAGAATTACAAAAAACTTTTGAATTGATTTTTGAAAACTCAAGAGAGTAGGATCTTTTTGAATGCATGCCATGCAATATGATTTTTGTAATTGAATGTGAGCTTGAAAAGGACCTTTGAATTGGAGCCTTGAAGTTGAGATCTTTGAAGTTCAACTAGCCATGGTTAAGATAACTAGGGTTAGGTCCACTAGGATTAACTAACTAAGGTTAGGTTAATCTAGGGTTTGGACAACTAGGGTTAACTAACTAGAGTTAGGTTAACTTAAGGTTTGGACAACTAGGGTTAACTGACTTGGGTTAGGTTAACTTAGGGTTTGGATAACTAGGGTTATCTAACTTGGGTTGAGTTAACCTAGGTTTGATTGACTAGGGTTAACTAACTTGGATTAGGTTTACCTAGGGTTTGGAGGTGTCTTAAGGTTAGCCAACTAGGGTTGGGTTAAGTTAGGGTTTTGGAAGGTGGTTTTGAAAAAATGGTTTTGGACTAGGGGTTTTGGCATAGTGGTTTTGAGAAAATTATTTTATGCATGAATTTTGAAAAGGGGTTTTGGAAACCATGATGTTTTGTAAAGGACTTGGAAAAAAACTCTAAAGAGTTACATGAATTTTGAAAAATATCATTGCATGAAAATGGACTCTAATCAAGTGTAGGATTTATATGGTTGATATTTGAAAACCACTCCAATGAGGGTTTCATTGGGACCATTATAACCACTACCTTAAAGAGAGCCAAACTTTGAAAATCAAAGTGAAATATAAGGTTTGAAAACCATTTTTATGCAAATTGAAGATGGTAAAATGCAATGATGCAAAATGAAGTCAAGGGATTTAAGGAAGGCTCCCTAGGACATAGAAATCTAAAACTTCAAATAAGGTTTCAAGAAACCAACTCTTAGAGCCATTTTTAGAAAAACACTTGAATATAGATTTTGAAAAATGTGTAGAGATTAGAAATGCTAATGGATTTGAAAAATAGCTTTGAACATGAAAAATGGAGCCAAGCATGCAATACATGAGCATAGCAACCATATGCAAGGGGGTTATGAAATCATACAAGGTTAAAAGGCCACACCACATTGCAAGGTGCTCCAAGGTCATACCATCTCAAAGTAGACTTGTGAGAGATCCCCCTACATGGTGGTTCTCACAAGTTTTCCTCTAGGCATGACCTAGGAGCTTTCTTATTCCAAGCATGCCAAAAAAGAGAGACAGAAGATGGGTGTTAAAAATAGAGAATAGCCTAAGTAGGCTAGGAGAGAGAAGAGAAGAGTCGGGGTAGAAAAATGTAAATAGAAATATTACCTTATCTTCACAACTTCTTCAAGCTTCATTAGAGAGTTTTACTTGTGATTTGAAGGGTCTTCAATGACCTTGGAGTAGGCTGAAAATGCATGGAGTCTTGCTTTGGAGGCTTTAGGAATGAGGTGTATAGTCTTAAGGTGAGAGGAATATAGCCTAGATGCTTGGAAGGTTGAAAGACGTAGAGTATTTAGGATTTTTTGAAGGTTTGGGAGTGTTTTAGCAGGGCTTCACCATTGTTTTCAGCTTTGAATATTTAAGGGGGGAGGTATGGTATTTACAGGCAATCTGCTGGGAGTTGGCGCATGTGCTGCGCCTAAGCAATTTTTGCCCTAGTACATGTAGCACTTGCGGCAGTACTGTTGCAGTGGTTGAATGCCATGTGGCACCCTCTATATTGACTCAACTTGGGGAGCAAGCAAAGTTTTGATCGATCTGATCACAATCTAGGTGCATGTAGCATACTCTCCGCTGCTGGGAACTCTTGTGTTAACTTTGCCTCAATAATTATACTATCTGGGAAAGATTCAGGGAAATAGGTCATGTTTAAAATGTTCTCCTATTATTTCTTAAGAATGGGAAACTTCAAGGGGGCTTCAAAGGTGTTCAAAAGAGTGAGATATCGCCTCAAGAAGCGTGTACAAAAACACACTTTTTTATAGCGTCTATGATACGCTTCGTGAATGTTCAAAAGTAGTAGTCTTTGGGCCACGTGACAAGGCCTTCGGGGTATGATCTCTCTGATCAGCTCGTACTGATGGAAAATACTCTGGAAATAATTTTGGAAATTTTCTAATTTACACATTTCTCAAGTCGTTTGACGGTGCATTACAATCAAGAAATCAGAGAAAAAGACAACCCTAGCAAAGTGTTTGTGAGACACTCAAGGGGACTTTCTTTGACTTAAAAGCGTTTGGAGTCACAGGACTCACCTTGGATTGGACATAGGCGTAGAATAGGGTATGCCGGTGTGGTTTTAGAGCGCACTTGGGCCACCAAGGGTAAAATGGTCATTTCGACCGAAATTTATCGGAAAGGGTTAGGATGGATTGGAGTGGCATATTAAGCATGTCGAACTATTTGGGGACATTCCTGGAAGGTGTACTTACCGTTTGGAGCAATTTGTGTTGTGTTGTGTGCCTAGGAGTAAAACGATTATTTTGACCAGAGTTGATTGAAACGGGACCGGAATTAGTCAGAATGATGTATTAAGTACGCCTAATTGTCTAAGGGCATTTTGGAAGAGTGGACTTACCGTCTTGAGGGATTTTGAACTTTCTCAAAGACGTGCCTAAATGTCCAAGAGGCAGGTTTGGTCATTTTTCACTGAGTCAGGCTAGTAGACGCCGGTGTTGACCTAGGTGTTGGTTCCTAAGACCGCCCAGTCTCATAAAGCTACATGTGTAGTGTTGGTCCCTGAGACTGTCTGGTCTCGGAGAGCTACCTGTAGGGTGATTTTGATTCTTAAGAACGCCTAGTCTCAGAAAGCTACCTATAGGGTAGTGTTGGTCCCCAAGATCGCCTGGTCTCGGAGAACTACTGGAAAATAGACATTCTACATTTGCAAGCTAGCAGGCACCAGAAGTGAATCGTTTAGAATTTGATTAGGTGTAGGTTCCCGAGATAGCCCAACCTCGAGAGCAACTTGGATGGTATTAGTTCCAGAGACCGCCCAGTCTTGGAAAGCTGCCTGGATGGCGATGGTTCCTGTGACCGCCTCGTCTCAAAAAGCTACTTGGAGTGCCTAAGGGCAATATGGTCTTTTTAGCTTCAATTGGGCTTTGCAAGCCTGGGAAGCGACCAATTGACTGAATTAGAGTTTGAAAGAGCCGATCTGGGCTCGCATGTATTGTGAAGTTTGAAACTAAATCTGGTTGAGCCAGAAATCACAAAGCGGGCAAAAATGGGGTGCTTAAACCCACATGTCTTGAAAATGTTTCATAACCACCCATTATACATATTTGATGGCAGATTATCGACAAACAAAGTGAACTGCCCTTTAAAAGATCCTGAATATGCCATTTCAAAGTCCTCTGTCATAAATAATACTAGCAACAATTTTTGCAGGAAGCAAAGTTGGCATAATGTCACAACCTTCTTGGAAACAGGGGATCCTTCCTACACCAAATTTTGGTAGGATGGAAGGTTGGCATAATGCCACAACCTTCCTACACCAATCAATGGCATGATGCAAGGATTTCAAGAGGAGATAAAATCTGGGGACCAAAAGGGATAAGATGATGGACGAGATAGTGTTGAGGGTCAAAGACAGAGCAGCAGGAATAGGAAGTGGAAGAAAAGAGAAGAAATCGTTACGAAGATGATTTAAGATGAGTAGGGAGACAAGGGGCAGAAGGAATAGGGTTCTGATGCAAGATTCCTTCCTACACCCAAAGAGATTGAGTAGGACGCAAGGATCCTTCCATCATTAAAAACCAATCTTTGATAGGATGACTGACAAGAGAGGAAAAACAAAAACAAAATCTTATCCACAGACTTTTACCAGTTATGGCAGTGGAGGTTGGAGGTGTTTTCACAGTCCTTTGCCGGAGCAGGGATAGCTAGATTTTCATCGTCGATTGGGTTTGTAGTTGATGATGTCGTGTCTGATCCTTCTTAATGTCAGTTAAAGCCTTCCTTCACCACTTTCTGGCAGTATGCTAGGATTGGCAAGACGCCTCAGCCTACCTACACCAATCTATGACAGGATGCAAAGATATCACTGTACTTGGGTTCAAACACAGAAAGCAAGAAGAGCTAAGGGAGATTAAGAAGATCTAGTGCAGAAGGACGAGTTGAAGAAAGAGAGTAGCAGGAGAGCTAGAGGAGATTAAGAAGATCTAGTGCAAAGGGATAGAGTGAAGAAGAGAGAAGCAGGAGATCTACGAAGTTGAGAGTTATGAACCCTTGAAAATCGGCCTAGGATTATCTACACCAGATCTGGCTAGATCTAACTTGAAATTGAGAATTTTTGGGCGCTTGACTCACTATCCAGCAAAACCAGAGTGAAAACTAATGAAATCGAAATCCTCATCGTCAACTGCTGCAGACAAGGATATTACCTCTTCAGCCTCGAACTTGTAGAGGTTGGAGGTCACCCGCACCTTCTCACTTTTGAAGGAATTGCTTTTTAGAAAAGGAGTTTTGATCTTGCGTGGGACCAGATGAACCAGACTGACTGCCTATGTATCTCAATATTTTGAGAATCATATCTATGTAGTTCCTAACGATTATTAGTTTGGAAAAAGGGTTTTCGGCATTTCTTCACGATGATTCAGAAGCCTGTGTGTGTGTGTGTGTGTTGGCCGGTCGGTTGCCCAAGATGTCCGGAATCAGTTTCCAATTTCTAATTTATAGAGGACTTCAAAAGTGATCATAGAGGACTTGGATAAAAGGAGGTGCATGGTTATTCAAAAGTGATCTTCATTGATGTTCATTATTAAGACTTCATTTAGGACGTCAGAAAGCGGCGATCATCATCAAAAGTGATCATATAGGTCGTTCGTCGTTGATGGCCAGACTTCGTTAAGGGCATGCATCGAAGAAGGCGATTGTTGCTGATTGTCGGATTCCGGTAAAGGAAGATAACTAACTGGAAGGCAATCGACTAGTTTTCGGTAACGGTACTCTCACAAGGTCACCAGACTCCTACTTAATTAGGATCTCTATAAGATTTATGATCCCTAGTTAGAAGAAGACTTACTATGTCGAGGAGGATCAAAATGGGGCATCTATAAAACGTTGTCTTTATGTTGATATCATGTCATCAAAAGCTTTTTCATATATAGTTTATCTTTGTATCCTTCAAAATTAATTGAATAGATGATTGAAGCAATTAAAGGTTTAATCATTGGAGTCAGAGACCTTCGGTTTTGGAGTCGACACCAAACTTTTGCTAACTTCTGCTACCTCAAGAAATGCAACTCGATCTGGCACTTTGAATTTTGAAACCTAACTTCAAAGACTAAAAGTGATGGACTTGTGCACCATGGAGTCAAGACCAACAGCAAAAATTTCGACACCAATCTTGTGATATTTGAAAAATTAAAAGTGCAAGACAATGGTTGCAACAGCTATATATTTCAACACTTAAAGGCACCTAAACGGCTTATGACTGAGCCTTTTCTATCATTTACTGCAATAGGAAAGCATTCATGGAGAAAATCCAAAAGCATTCAAAAGCTTGAAGCCCTAATCTTTGTAGATTCATTCTTCGTTGAGCTTCATTTGCAATACACGCTCATTGAGAGTTATTTCGCTCGTTTATTGTGAGATTTCCTTTATTAAATCTCTTGGAAAAGAGTTGTTGATCCTTTATCATTGTTGAGTGAGAAATTTTGAAAAAAATATTTGATTACAACCATTGTACCACGTCATCATGTTGATGTGGTACAACGGACTAATGATACATAGTCGTTCAATTATGTTAAATTTTAATCATCATGGTATCTTCTTGTTTTGAGGGGATCATTTTTGAAAGATTTTCACAAAATCTCTTCTGGTAAAGGTTGAATTAGTACCTATCGAAGCTAGCTATGTAAATTATTTGAATAACAACGAAATAGCTCAAAGAGGACGTACTCTTGGAGCTTCAAGTTGAACCATGTAGATCTTGGTGTAATCCTTTTCTCACTACTCCCTTTATTATTTGTTTCTAGCACTTGTATTTATCATTCATATGCTCCCAAGCACACACATTTTCATATTTTTTGACTTTGGCCCGATACTTTGCATAGCTTGAGCATTACTCTTCATATTTCTAATAATCGTGTGTTTGGCTTTCTAAATTGTATATATAAGATTTAATTTTTAGTTGTCACCCTATACACCCCCCTCTAGGATTACCATACGCTAGGTAACATTAGGTCTTAAGGCTTCCTGTTCGAAAGACATAAAAAGAATAAGGTAAGGATTTGGATCATGCTTCAAGTTGTTCAAGATCAAGGTTCTTGTCCATTATTACCTTGTCTCATAGTTGGTTTGCTACAAGAGCCACAAAGGTGTTTCTCACCATTTTCTCCCTTTTGAAAAATATGCAATAATGTGAGAGAGATTTGAATTTTTTTAAAATATGCTTCCACTGCGCCTTTTGAAACTAACACTAACGTAAAGTGCAGTAAACTCTCAATGCCTATCCACAACCACGTTTCTCATTCTACAAACTCTCAATAACATGAGCATTACTCTTCATCCAGTTACGCAAAATCTTCCCCGTTCTATTATTTTCTGTTGGCTGAACTCTATATTTTCTACAGTGAGGACACAATATTTATTGGCTGGACAATAAATATTGGTACATGGACCCCAAAAAAATGAAGAAGATGGAATAACAAAATTGAGGTGCTGCTCTTCTACAGTACCAATATTGAAGATACTGACAGGTTCACAGATATAAATGGAATCTTTTTTGTGAAATTGGTTATTGTAACTACCATTTTTAATTGAAAGAAGAATTAATATCTATCGATTGCTCCAGACACCAAATACTTCTCCTTTCTGTTTCCTTTTTTTTATTCTTATTGTTCTTCTTTCCTTCTATTATCACTAAAGTGTATAAGTTGTTGCACTCAATCTTATGTTTAGCATCATCAACTGATCTTTGACTTTGATAATTGGTGTTACAATCCGAGAATGCGACAAACAGTATACTTGCGAATATATTCCTTCAACTACACACAAATGATGCATAATATTTCTGGCTTTGTGGAATACAGCGTGGCGTGGAACTGAGCGTATCAATCTCTAACATGGAACTATGCGGTTAGAGAGAAAACAAGTCACCATTTGAGTGGCATTCTCCCAGCGATTGTTGTCATCACTTGAGTACTGCTGAAGAATCCTTATGCTTTTCTCCTTATGTTCCTCTCAGGAGTTGTTATGAGGATGAAAGTGCTCCACTAGTCAAATTTCAATGCTACAAATTGTTGTGATCATCTTGGACTAGTGAGTCTATTGTGTTCCTCAACACTTGAGCCGAAAGAAATGGCTTGCTATTGTTCTTCATGCCATTGATAGAAAGTCCTACATGTACGGTAAAGCAAAAGATATCTTCAACTCCATATCTAATACAGTTGTGGGAGCTTCAAATATATCATGTGATATATTTTTAGTTGATGGTTCGTAGAAAAATACTTTCATTAACATTTCTGTCCAAAAAAAGAAAAAAGAAAAAAAAAGAAATCGATTCAGCCAGTTAATTGAAAACTCGTAGTTGTTCTTTCTAATTAAGAGTACGAAAGATCATATCCTTTAATTTTTTTAGACAGATATAAAGGTATCAAAATTTGGTAGACAATGAAAAGGTGCTATGTTCCATCAAGGTTAGTCTGAAAATCAACTTAAAGTTATGTATCCATGCCAAGAAGGCCAGTTACATCCCTGTCTTCCAACTGTATCCACAAAACTCAAAAGTGAGTTGCAATCAACGGGGCATTTTTTGTGAGTCACAACCTCATGGCAGAAAACAAGGCATTGACATTTGTAGAATAAGCAATGATAATACAACTGAATTGAGGTAAACAAACCGAGGAAAAACAGTGAGAGGCAATAGTACTTCCATAATTAGGTGTGGTAGGTATTCACACTTGCATGCGTTTTAAATAAACAAATAATGGCTTCCAGTCGGCTTCAGGCAGTTTAATTTACAGTTGACAAGTTCAGATAATAGCTTCTGGACCCAGAAATCCATTACCTCAAATGATGAGGTGGTTATACGTCATATCGGATTATGTGAAACCTGTATTAGAATCTAACGGCTTTAATCAAGTTTCTGCTCAAGATTAAGCGCGCGCGCGCGCACACTCTCTCTCTCTCTCTCTCTCTCAAATTCTCCATGCGTTTCATAATTTTGCCGATCACTTGGAGGAACGATACATCTATTAATCTTTCACCATGCATTTCAATTGCCTTTGTTATATTGGGACACGCAACGTACTTAGTTGATGAGAGTAGAATTCAATGCAAAGGCAATTTACAAATACAAAAAATTAAGTGGAATTTTTCTCTAGGGGAGATCGACTGCTCCAACCAAATATGCCGTATGTTAATTAAGAAGGACCATGCGTAAGTATAAGAACCCCTCCTCAAAGTTGTGCCTTCTGAGGGCATCAGGAAAGTTGCTGAGGGGTCAGGTCAGAAGAAGAAGAAGAAGATTAGGTAAAATTGGTGAACAGTCATTAAAGAAGTCATGCATGCATGAAACAGTTGGGGATAGCTAGTCCGTAACTTAAAACCCAATCGCCAATTAGGTAAGTTCCGTTAAGACTGCTTGCTTGGAGATGAACAAATTCAATTGCCTTCGTTAATTATGGTACTGTGCTGTTATTCCATATATCAAGTAGTATTAATCCATCTGGATTTCACAAACTCAGGAGGATCCCTATTTGTCTTTGTAGCTTCAGAAGTCACATGAAGCAGTGACAGTTACCAATCTCATGGCCATGCTCTCTTCTTCTTTTATTTTTTTGTTTTTTTGGGCCTTTAGACAAAATGGTGGGTGAAACCTGGGAGACGTCTTTCTCTTCCTTTTTTAACAAGCAAGTCTTCCAAACTAAGACAGTGGTAGGCCAACGGTCAAACGAAGACTCATGTTCCCCTTGCATTTTATACAAAGAGTTTCTTAGGTCGTACTTCGGGACTTTAGGTTGAAACGAGTTTCCACGTCAATATTGGTAGAACAAATTAACAATATAAAAGACGTTTCTCCCAAGTTTAATTTAAAGTTATGCCCTTCCTGGGTTCTTTTTGGTTTTTAAACTCAGAACCCAACATATAATTATATTCTTTTTTTCCTGAGTAACCCAACAAATAATTTATAGATAATGTTATACAACTAGCAAATCTATACATGATTTATCACTAAAATAATGTAATTGAATGAAAGTTATTTACTTTAAAACAAAGCATCCATTATAATGACTCTTTTTCTGCTAAAATTGCATTTTCCATAATGTACACAATACAATAAAACTAATACTAGAAAGCCAGCCTTATATATATATATATATATCTTATCTTAACAATATCTTCCCTTGGATTTCTTGCCTGTGCAAACACAATGTAAATGGAGAGGATAAAATGTGGAGTATCAACTTTCAATAGCATTGACAAAAGCCTAAATCATGTTGCATTGATCATAGTCCAATTTAAGGAAGACTAAGTCAATTGAATCTAATCAATTAACACAACCGAACATGCACTTGCCATTTAAGCCAATTTGGAACTCAATATATCTACAGTATGCCAAGTATGCGATGAGCTGAATTTTACCAATTAAGCATGATTTAATTGAACTTCACAAAGATAAGATCACGACGCCTTTTAGTCAATATATCAGTTTGTGAGAAAAAATCATATTCGATTATTATTGAGTTTCACCCTAAACATGGACATGTTTTATAGTTTCTTTTATATTGGAGCAATTCTAAGAAAATATCATTTAAAGGTTTAAAATATTGATTCTCTTTTTTCTTTCTTTTGTTGGAAACATCTATTTTTTTTTTTTCAAAATAGTTTAATTTTGATGCACCCTCAGTATAATGTTTCTATGTCCAAGAAGGGAACAAACTTGTTATTTATATCGTAAACAATCATTTTGCCCCTCAAACTTTGACTTTGATTTTAATGGCATCCTTCAATTTTGATTTTTTAGTTTATTTAAATTCTCCAACTTTTAAAAATTGAAAAGTGAAAAAAAATCTTTTTCTTTTTCAAATCTCTCTCTATTGAATTTTGATGACCACCATCTCTCTCACCGTCGATGTAAAGCTGTCCATATCCATTCGTTTTAAATTTTTCCTTAAAGACTAATGATATGTGAGCAGTTTTTCTTTGTCGTATACATAGTTACAGAAATACGAAAAAACATGTCAAAAACTTCATGTAAGATTTCATGGATTTAGCAGTTTTTTTATTGTCTACTTTTTTTTCTTTCCTTTGTATTATAACTTAGCAGGAAGACAAAAAAAAAAAAAAACAAACAAAACAAACAAACAAACAAACAAACAAAGGAAAGAAAAGTTTTACCACTATCGTAATTTCCATCCTTTTTCAACAGCAACCACACAACTACACGGAGACCAATTGTTTGCCTGCAAGCAAACCGAGGTTAATCATGGCCGTCCAAGTCTTCACGTGCACTTGGATGGAAGGCAATAAGCTTATTTTGTTAGTTAGGTCTGAAGGGTGATCAAAGACCTACAACACCTTCTAACAATAATACCAACCTTCTTCTTCAGTTGTTACATTGTTGTTGTCCTTGTATTACGGATGATATACATGTACATATATAGAAATGTATATACACATATTTTTTGCTAAAAGTATATTATAATATACAAAATCTGTTGTAGAAGAATTAAGACGATGTCTAGGTAAATAGAGCTTGGATTAGGGTCACAGTTAGCATTTATATAGATGAAGATTAGAGTTGGCAATCTTTATCCTTAGTATATATTCATGGTTATATACAAATATAAATATAAATACGAGGAAATAATATAGCTGGGTGGGTTATAAGTAGACGTTGTAGGTTAGAAACTTGGAATGACGTTGAAAGGAGAACGAAATTCACCTCACCAAGCAACCCCTGTGTGTGTTTGTGTGTGTGTGTGTGTGTGTCTCTCTCTCTCTCTCTCTCTCTCGATATATATATATATTGGTATAACTTAGAAGGGGTTTGTTAGCCTAGACGTTGCATCAATCGCTGGGGAAGGTCTGTCCAAACTCTCCCACTCCCTAACGGAAAACGCTACTTCTCATCTCCTCCATATATTCGGTTCCTTTCCTTTGCCTTGTCTGCTTTTATCAATATTTTAAACTCAGAGATATCTATTGAGCATCATCGGCATCAGCATCTCTGTGATTCTCATAAATATCTATTGAGCCTTAACTCGTTTCCGCAGTTCATCACAACGACCAAAACACATGGGTTGAAATTGGAAAATCACATCTAAGAATAGGGTTTCCTTTTAGAGGCTTTGTGATTTGTTATTGCAAAGAAGATCCGATGTGCACCAGAGGCCATTGGAGGCCTGCTGAGGATGAAAAGCTCCGGGAATTGGTTGAACGTTATGGACCTCATAACTGGAACGCAATAGCTGAGAAGCTACAAGGAAGATCAGGTGAAAATCTAGCTAGCCTATTTAAATATCTATCTCACCCTGATTGATTTACTTAATTTTGATTACTTTAATCTCTGTGATTTTTGTACTCTTTTTTTAGTGTAAAGGAAAAAGAATCATCGTTTCTAAGTAATTGCTCTTAATATATATAGTAACTAACACACATACAGTGAAAACTAAATCAGGTAAAAGCTGTAGGCTGAGATGGTTCAATCAGTTGGATCCCACAATTAATCGAAGCCCTTTCACAGAAGAGGAAGAAGAACGGCTTCTTGCTTCTCACCGAATTCATGGTAATCGATGGGCTATTATCGCAAGGCTTTTCCCTGGTCGTACAGATAACGCAGTGAAGAACCACTGGCATGTGATCATGGCACGAAAATGTAGAGAAAGGTCAAGGATGAACACAAAAATAGCTGCTCAATCATTAATAAGTGAGAAAAAGCTCGATGTTCAGATCAACTTTGAGATGTCGAACAACTTCGCTGAGCAATATTATTCTGAAAGTTTTGAATACCCTTCTTCTAGACATATTCATTCCCACGTTTTCAAAGATCTCTACTATGGGGATCCAATTCCTCAGATCAAGATGCATGAAGGTAACAACAGTAAATTAACTGACTATGCCATATATTTCATTTTAATTTTCAATGTATTCTTTGAATTTCTTATGTTTCTTTCATGATGTTACAGATAGAAATGAGCCAGTGGAGTTTTATGATTTTCTCCAAATAAATACTGACTCAAATAGAAGTGAAGTGACAGAGAATGCTAGAAGAGATGAGGAGGAGGAGGTGGAACAGCAGGAACCAACCAAACAGAAGAACAAGGCTGTAATATTTCCTTTCATTGATTTCTTATCAGTTGGCAGCTCTTCTTGACATTACATATGCAACAAACCAAACCAGTGTAAAATATACACTTACAGATACTTGAGTACAACTAACTGGAGTGCTACAATGTTGTTACTGGATCGACCGAAGAATCTGTACATGCATATATAGCAGTTTAGGGAGAGATGAATCACTTTCATGTAGGTATATATATACTTTAAAGTGAGGGGCAAAGGGGGTGGTGGAGAAACAAGCAGAACAGAAATATGTTATTGTGAAAGCGTGATATTGCAGCAACGAAGTAACTTGTAGGAATTCTCTGTATTCCCTTGTTTCTCTACTGGAACAGATGGATAGACCTTTGGGAAGGGTACTATTAGGTGTAGACTATATATGAAGTGCAATTACTTTATCTGTTGACTCCACAGGTCTTGGATTAACATAAACTAGCTGATAAATTCTATACACAGCTTTGCATGTGTGTGTGTGTACATTATGATTGGCGCCTATATATATACATATCACAAAAAGTGTGGCATAGGATAACATGTATATGTACACACACTTGCCATTTGTAACTTCAATTTCACATATTCTATCATTTAGATAGCCTTTTAAGTACTAAAGAAGAAGAGGAAGAAAGTGGACCTAACTGGTATTACAGAACACATCTTTGCTTTTCTTTTGGTTGGTTTCAAGGACTTGTATTGGGAGAAATGAAAGGGAAAAATAATTAAAATAATGGAGTGCGTGAATGCATGTTGCTAAAAATATTATCATCCTCTCTCTCTCTCTCTCTCTCTCTGAATTTACTTCTAAGGACTTTGATTATGTCCTGATGCAGTTCTATGAAACGCTTGTCTGTAATGAATTCAGAAACTGACTAAGAAAATTTTTGTGCTCTTTCTCTATTCCTACAACCCCTACATATTCCATGCTTTGCTGTAGTGGAAAAGGATTTAGTTATGATAGTTTCAAAACTGTTATTGATGTGATCAAGACTTTACACATTAATTTCAACCGCCTCTTCAAGATTTTTGAGGCCGTGATCTTAACAGGACTATAACCACCCAGGGCACGTGTTTCCATCTTAATTGCTCACAAGCCATTAACATGGTGTGAAACTCGTGGAATTTAATTATGACCTACTTAGTGACGACATTGAGTGGAACTATATATTGATACACTAAATTTCATAACATATCTTTATCTAAATTATTACCTATTGTATAAACAAACATATTAATTATAACCAGAGAGAATATTTGTACTCCTTTGCAACCAAACATCAAGATTTGATGAGTTGGCCAAAAAATGTTTAGATTTTTTCATTACTTTCAAGTTTTGTATTCAGTATTAAGGTGCAAGAGTGTAGATATCAAGATTGCGTCATTGGTTATTTTTGCATGTATCAAATGATGACCCATATAAAACAGAAATGCTTTAAAAAATAAATAAGTGGGGTTGGCAAGAAAGTCACTCAAAATATAATATAATAGATAGACAAGGAGCCCTGAGACGACCAAATTCTTGACAAAACCAACCGTCCAATTAAACCTCGCACAGAAACTATGATTGAGAAACCTTTCCCATAGTAAGAGCTGCATAGCAGTTCTGTTTGTGACCTAAACGTGTAACTTAGTGAATTGTTCAAACCCACATTGAAAAATAGCTAACCAGTAGGGCAACGAACCCTAAGATGTGAAGGAACTTCACAATCCAATGAATTTCCTATTGGTTGAAATAAAAGTTTGGCCACGTTTGTAACACCCAGTCTTTGCAAACAGTGCCTAATTATCACCAACAATACGAGTTTTGAAAAATGTTAAATTTTACAAAAATAGACCCAAAGGGTTAGAAGATGGAGAATAATTAAATCTATCTTTATGTAAGTCAGAATTTGCATTACGGCCCAAGGAAGACTAGTTTACTAACACTAGTCCAAGTCTCTTTCATTTCTTCCACGAAGCCATGCAAGTGAATGGTATATGTGGATCAGTTAAGAGGAGAGCCTATTTCGAGAGAGAGTCTTGGCCGGGAGGAGAAGGAGGAAGGAAGAAGGAAGAAAGGAAGAAGGAAGAAAAGAAGGAAGAAGAAATCAAATCAGCTCAAACCCCCTCAGGTATAAGCATTACAGAGCGCTGTGCATTCAAAGCATGCTTGCAAGTAGAAGTTGTGGCCGGAGATTGAATGAAAAGCCAAGTTTTCCAGTGTGCTTCAAAAACCTTGAAATTATAAGTTGTCAAAACCTAGCGAATGAAACTTACTTCTACCACTTAGGAACTATTTGTTCCTAAGGCCCCACCCAGGTAGTTTAGAAACAAAAGGGGTAGCAATTTTCAAAAACAGGGCAATTATGAACTCGTGCATACAATGAGAGGTTTTTGTTGTGTTTGAAGTGTTTGAATGCTTGGGATAGATTGTAACCCATTTACTTTGGGTAGACCTGGCCTTAGAACACTTTGGCTTAAAGGAGAAAAATGGAGAAAAATTCGATTGTAGGTCTGGCTGAAAAACAACTAAATTGGATGATGAAATGAGGGAGAAAAATCAAAATTATAGTCAGGGTTTGAAGGTAGAAGAGGATGAACAGTCGAGGGCAACTCCCATGCGCATGTGGCGGCGCAGGTTATTTTTTTTTATTTTTTTTTTTCTTTTTCCAAATGCTGATCCTCGTGTTAAAAGAGTTCATCCATGTCCTATTGGGCTTGATTTCAATTGAACCATTCTTCAGAAGTTTTCTTGTGAAAAAGCACTCAAAAATCAAGGTTTTACATCTTTAAAACTCTTGAAAATTTTATTGCGAATTAAACTTATTATTTTCAGCACTCTAGAAGGAGAGTGGACATTATTTGGAATTTCGTTCATTTATTTTATATTTTTGGGGTATTTTCAGAGCAAAAGAAACTAATTTTGAAAAAATACATTTTTGTTTAAATAGGGAAGAAGCTACAGAAAAATGATCTGCTCAATATGAAAACACTTCAGTAAATATTAGATGGCTTCTTGAATTTCCTAGAAATAAATTTGGTATTTTCAGGTATTCTAGAGGTATATATCGGGCCAAACAAGTATATAGTCCATGAATTTCAAAAAATTACCGGAAAGGTACAGAGGGTACTTTAAGGTGTACTGATGGTCTAACATTTTAGAACATTGCATGATTGATTTGACAATTTTTTGAACGTTAAAAGGAATCTCAAAGGAACTACCTGACAATCAAGAACTAACAGGTAAGGGGTACTTTCTAGTTACTGCAATCTGAGTATTTTGGATATACAACTCTATATTCTTGAAACTATTGAGCATGTTCCAAATTTAGACAAGCTATATGATGTATAAAATAAATTTGTGATGAGATAGCTGTTCAAATGATTTTTTAAATGATGAACTGAGAATTGGAAAACATGATGGCATGCCCCTTGTGTCTCTCTAGCTGCCAAGTCTATCTGGTATGCGGGAGTATAAGGGTGATGTGAAGGAAATGTATGAATTGAAAGCCTACATGATTGGCCACATAAAATATATGGTGTGCCCCATGCCTGAGTCTTATGTGAACATGATAGCCCAGCTACCAGGTCTATGCGGTCTGCCTGAGAGTAAGATGTATTTTTGGGCGTGGTGCAAAACTCAAGTGCCTTCTTAGCATCCCACATATGATCAGTTAATTCTCAATAGATATGCGTTGGGAATTTGACTTTTAATTAACATCTATATGTATACTGCAAGAGATTTTTACAACTATTGTGATATAACTAAAATGTCATAATAAGCTATCTCGTAACTGTTTAACCTCAAAGTCAAATTTTGCATTCAAACTTATTGTATCCTTGAGCTTCATAACTCACCCCGGATCATGGATAAATTTTTCAGTGGACTTGGCAAGGGATGACATTAGCATAGCAGTAAAATCTATGAAACTGAAGCCAAATCAGAGGGCACATCAGATATAGCAAGGACTTTAATATATTGTTGTACCTAATCGTCTTCAACATTTTGGATAATACTAAACGGTTATGCTTGGGATGTAATACCTTTACTACTCTTTGAGTTAGTCTGATACGTTGACTCCATGCCTTAATTTTAATGATAACAAAATATTGTATTATTTTTCACTTTGCTTAAGAATGATTATAATCAAGGATATAGAGTATTATTTTCGGAAGCTTGATGCATGGATAAATGAGCTTAAATGAATTGGATGATTTGAAGAACTAGCACAAGTTGTGTAAATGAACTTTTATATAGTGGAGAAAACTTTAAGGAGATCTTGGAATAAAAAACGTAGGCCACGAATTGTGTCAAACCTCAATTTATTGCTTTAATTTTATTATAAAAGAAAAACCTAATTTACCTCCCTCCTGGGTTGCTATTTTGAGCCAATAATTGATATCAAGCTAAGCGCTCTTATTATAGGCTACATTGTAGAGGATATTTATAGCAATCATTATTGGATCCTTCCATAGAGAAGATCAATTCACAAATGGACCACCTATGTTTACTGTATTGACTCAAGGTTGATCCCCATGTTGATTTTGATGATAACTAAATCTTGTGTTATTTTACTAATACATTTACTTAATGTGCAGATTAATAAAGTTTATAATTTGGATGCATAACAGTTTAAGATCAAGCAATGCACTCCAAGAGTCATACAATGTACCAAAACAGAACATTGACACCTAATCCAACTTCAAACAAATGATTTGCATTCGAAGAGATTGAAGGTATTCAAATGAAGAATTCATCAAGTATGCATAGACTCAATGAAGTTGACTTGTACTCAAAAAGATTGAAGGTGTTCAAATAAAGACTTCATCAAAGTGTGCAAAGATCAGTTGAAGAAAATTTTATTGAAGAAGTGATTGAAGATATTCGAGAAGAGAATTTATCAAAATTGCATAATCTTTACTAAGAATTTAAGCGAAAATTTTATCTGGGATATAAAAACTCAATTAAAATGATATGTACTCAGAGGAAATGAAGATGTTCAAGATAGACTTCATCAAGCTTACAGAAGTCTCATTAAAGTGATCTCAATGAAAGAAAGAGCTCAGAAATGAAAGCAATAGTTCGGCAATGAAAGCAATAGCTCGGTAATGAAAGAGAAAAATCAGCAACAAAGAAAAAGAGCTCAGCACTGATAGAGTGAAGCTCTGACAGTGTTGAAATCAAGAAAAGATGATTATCAAATGAAGAATTCAATCCAAATTGAATAGAGAACAATCCTGATGTATTGAAGACTTTGATTGATCATCAAACCACAAAAAGAAGACTCCTTGAAGATTTTATAGTTGTGCTGAAGCTGAACTTGATCATAAGAAGACAGAAGCAAGATTTCTGGGCAATGTGTCAACACATGAAAATGAAGAGTCGACACATGAAGACAGAAGCCAAGAATCTGAAGACAGAATGATCAAGTGTCGACACATGGAGACAGTGACAGCATCTGGGAAATGCAGACCAGATGTGTCAATACATGGAACCAAGTGTCGACACTTGGGAGATAACGGCTAATTTTTCTAATGTTATAATGGACTAGACTTGTATTAAATAAGCCCCAACAACCTCCAACGGACAAAATCAATATAGGGGCTTATATACAAACTTCCAACTACATTTACATACAAGAGATATAAGAAAATCAAGTACCAATGACTGATCAAACTGAAAAATCTGAACATTTTTCCTGTCTTCATAGTGTGAGCTTTTATTGTTCTATCCACTATTGATAAAAAGTTTGTAATTCGTTTGTATATCTTTATATACCTGTAAGTGAGAGTTTAAGAATCCTCTTGTTAAAGAAAAACTCTCGTAAGTTTGAGTGGAGCTTGAACAAAATCACTTGGTGGCTGGAAGGACTTGGGAAGAAGTTCTTGTGTAAAAGTGAGCTGAGCACTTGGTCAATCAGCATCCATTTTGTAATTAGAGATTGCATAGTGGAGGAAGACTTCAAGGAGATCTTGGGGTGAGAACGTCGACCACGAATTGTGGTTGAACCTCGGAGATTCTCGTTGTGCTTTCTATTGCTCTGTTTTTATTCTTCTTTTGATTACATTGCACTATATATAGATTGATCACTGTTACATTGATTAAATTAATTTTAATTAATCTTAATTGCCATTAATTTTTAAAAAACCCAATTCACCCCCCCCCCTCTTCCCCCTTAGGTTGCCTTTTGGGCCAACATAATGAAACAAATTGCAACTACTAAAAAATAAAATGAGAACATATCCAATCAGTAGACTATGAATTGTGAAAAATTAATGTAAATGGTCCCAGGTTGCCTACCAAATGATTTGTAGCTTCTACAATCTAATACTAAGGCTATGAATTTATGTTATTGTGCATTGGACCAAAATGAGTTTAATAAAATTTTCACATACGAAACTGCAAAAGAAATCTATGATAGACTTGAAGTAACTCATGAAAGTACTAATCAAGTTAAATAGTCTAAGATCAATATTCTTATACACAATTATGAGCTTTTCAAAATGAAATCTAATGAACCTATCACTAAAAAGTCTACATGATATATTGATATTATCAATAGATTAAAATATCTTAGAAAAGTGTGTACTAACAGTAGACAAGTGAAAAATATCCTCAAATCTTTGCCAAAAACATAAGAGGTAAAGGTGACTACAATACAACAAACAAAAGACCTTAACACCTACCACTTGAGGAGTTTCTTGTCCCTCTTGATGACCTATAAGCTGACACATAAGCAAAATCTTCAAGCAAAAGAGGATAACAAAAAGAAGACTGCTACTTTCAAGTCTACCGCTCCTACGTCTGAATTTGAAAGTGAAGAGATTAATGAAGAATAACTTGCCTTATTCACAAGAAAATTCAAAAAGTTTAGGAAAAGAAAATGTAGACCAGGAAATAAGCAAGAACCTTGGATAACTTGCACAAAATTTGTTGAAAGTGTTAGGGACTACGGAATTTTTCACGACCCAACCATAGTGCATACGAATAATACCAAAAAATCTAATCTGATTAGTAGAGACTAATCTATGTGACTAGACTCATACTTTCAAAATCTCTCTAGTTTGATCCTGAATAGTAGCAGGTATGAACTTCAAAATCCTTCTGCTTTGATCTCGAACAACAAGTAACAATAACAAGCACGAATTAATTGTTTAAACTCAACCTTTGGACCTCTGATATATCCCTCGTACACTCTTTACTCCAGAAAGAGTGGGCTCACAGCTGCTAGGGTTTCTCTTCCTCACAAAAAACGTGTGTCTCTTAATTATGAGCAAGTGTAACTCTAGCTGCTCTTAGAGTGCGTATATATAGAGGCTACATTAAGAACCATAGTATTAGTATACCTGGAGCTTCCTACGTAAATAAGGATTCTTAATCCAGTCAGGATTAATCCCTAATTACTCAAATTATAATTTATACCATTAATAAATTATAGTTGCACTCCATGTCATACTAGGAATTATGTTTCAAGCTCCATATTATTAAATGCTTATTTATCTCCCCACATTAAGATTACAAATACTCATCTATTAAATTAAATTACTGACAATTAAATTTAATAGACTTATTTAATTCCTTGAGACCTTCCACTTATTTCATTTGATATGTCAAATTCATAATCCACCTATAGCATTTGACATAATCAATCAAAACTTATAAGCTTCATCGAGGGGGTATCATCAATCCCTATATAGGGACGTGGATTCCATCAATAATTAATATTCACCGTACACGTAATATTATTATCAAACTCACTAAGTTTATTGACCACAAAGAATCTCACTATTTTGTGAATCAAAGTAAAACATTAAATGCACGTGTCTATTTATTATATCAGGATGAAGAGTATAAACACTCATAATAATCATAAGGTATTAATTGTTTTATATAATCAGTATGAAAATAATTACTTCAACACGGTCATGTTCAATACACACAAAGTATACTAGTGCAAGAAGTTAGAATTATATCGTTCCCCATAGTCAAGACAGACCTATTAAAATATTGTGTTACAGTCCTACTGATGGTGTGTCCAGTTCCATCTCAAACTATGAACAAGCTTATATTCTATAAGAACGGATGATCTAATCTTCTATGTGTAAGTTGTACTCTATACACCAAATCATCTACTATATAGAACAAGAAACACACCTGCACAATCATTAAATAAATAATCCAAGGCAAACATTGCTCACACAGACTCTCATTAAAATGGAATAACTAATTTGTTAATAAATACTAAAACCATTACATATAGCATGTCATTTAGTATAAATCCCTAACAATCTCCCACTTCGACTTAAAGCCATATAGTAATGCATCTAAGTCTCATCCCCTCTAAATGACCAGCAAAAGTCTTGGCTGGTAAGCTCTTTGCAAAAGGATCTGTCAAGTTGTCTGTTGATGCAATCTTGGTAACTACCACATCACCTCTATGTACTATGTATCAAGTGATACTTACGCTCTATACGTTTTTCCTTCTTGTGGGTCCTAGATTCCTTTGAGTTTGCAGCCGCCCCGCTATTATCACAATAAAGTCTAATAGGCGATTGTATTGAAGGTACCTTTCCAAGATCCAATAGAAAGTTTATGAACCAAACGGCCTCCTTGGCTGCCTCAAAGGATACATATTCGGCGTCCATGGTGCAATCAGCAACACATGATTGCTTGATACTCCTCCAACTAAAGGCTCCACCTCCTATGGTAAACACATTTCCTGAGTTTGATTTTCTCGAATCCATATCTGACTAAAAATCTTAGTCTGTGTACCCAATGGGTACTAGACTATCTGCCTAGTAAACCAACATATAACCCCTTATCCTTTTCAGATACTTGATTATATTCTTTAGCACAATCCAATGTTCCTGCCCTGGGTTCAACTAATATCTGTTGACAATGCCTACAGCAAAACACATGTCAGGTCTAGTGTAAAGCATAGCATACATGAGGCTTCCCAGTGCTGATGCATAGGGAACTGCATTGGTTAGAGAGATTCCATGTCTAAAAGGGAGGAACCCTTTCTTGGAATCATGCATGCTAAAACAGGCAAGAATCTTATCGATATAAATAGCTTGTGATAAGTCCAGCATCCTATACTTGCGATCTCGCAAAAACTTGATCCCAAATATGTGATCGATTTCTCCCAAGTCCTTCATATTGAGCTGTCTAGATAACCATACCTTAACCGAAAATAATACCCCTACATCATTTTCGATGTGCAAGATATCATCCACGTACAATACCAAGAACACCATCACGTTTTCACTACGTTTCTTATATATACACAACTCGTCAATGCATCGATCAAAATCATAAAACTTAATGGCCTGGTCAAAACGAGTGTTCCAAGACCTTAATGCTAGCTTAAGCCCATAAAAGGACTTCTTAAACTTACACACCATTTGTTTTTAGCCTTTTGCTACAAAATCATTTGGTTGCATCATATAGATGCACTCATCAAGACTTCCATTAAGGAAAGCTGTCTTGACATCTATTTGCCAAATTTCGTAATCGAAATGAGTCGTAATGGATAAGAGAATCCAGATAGACTTTAGCATGGCTACCGGTGAAAAATTTTCTCATAATCGATACCCTCTTTCTGAGTAAACCCTTTCACAACAAGCCTAGCTGAAGGTTTCCACCTTCTCGTCTGCTCCTCTCTTCTTCTTATAGATCCACTTGCATCCAATGGGGTTTATTCCTTCGGGTGGTTCTACAATATTCCAGACTTGATTAGAGTACACGGACTCAATCTTTCATTTCATTGCCTTTGTCCAAAGTTCGGTGTCTTTATCTTGAGGTGCTTCATTGTAGTTCACGGGTTCGACATCCAGTTCATCAAGGATCCTGTCATACGACTCTCCCAAGAACATATACCGATCAGGTTGGCATACAACCATCCCACTACGATGAGGCACGACCTGTGTCTGTGTATTACAGGTGAATTAATCTGTTAATTTTGATCCTTGTGCACTATCTGTTGGTCCAATAGGCAACCCAAGAGGGGGGGTGAATTGGGTTTTTCGAATATTAATACAAGTTAGGATTAATTAAAATAATCTAAACAATATAGCAGTGGTTAATCTATGTGCAAAGCAATGTTATCAATAGAAGTAAAGAAAACAGAGCAATAAAAGAGAGACACAGATTTATCGAGGTTCAACCACAAACTGTGGTCTACATCCTCACCCCAAGACCTCCTTGAAGTCTTCTTCCACTATGTAATCACCTATTACAAGATGGGCTGCTGATTGACAAAGTGCTCAGCTCACTCTACAAAGAACTCCTCACCGAGCTCTTCAATTCCCAAGTGGTTTTGTCCAAGCTCCACTCAAACTTTACAAGAGTTTTGCTTTCACAAGAGAACTCTCTAAACTCTCAATTATAAGTGTATAGAATTATACAACTCACTCTCTACTAAGAGTATATTTTACATTCAAAGCTCACTCAAGAATAAAACAGGAAGAATGTTCAGGAATATCAGGTTGATTTGTGATTCTTGTCTCTTGTTGTTTCTTCCTCTTGATTCTTATGTATAAATGCAGTCAGAGGCTAGTATATATACCCTTGTATTGATTCTATCCGTTGGAGGTGGTTGGGTATCATTAATGCACGTCCAGTCCGTTATAACGTTAAGAAAAATAGCCGTTATAACAGAAGAAGTCGGCTCCAGGTCTGTGGAGTCCACACTTCCTGCTTTTGCATTTACCAGACGATGTTCACTGAGTTCATGAGTCCCCTCTTCATGTTGATGAGGCAACTCCTTGTTCATCTGTCTTCTTCATCTTAGGCTTTTGCTGTCATGAGGCGACACTTCTGCTTCAGGTGTCCACTCATTGATCATTTAAACTTCAAGCATTTTTACTTCTGCTAGCAAGAGGCGACACTTCTACTTCAGGTGACCGCTCATTAATTATTTAAACTTCAAGCCTTTTTTTACTTCTGCTAGCAAGAGGCGACACTTCTGCTTCAAGTGACCGCTCATTGATTATTTAAACTTCAAGCCTTTTTTTACTTCTGCTAGCAAGAGGCGACACTTCGCCTTCATGTGTCCGCTCATTAATCATGTCGTCTTCAAGCTTTTGCGTTTGACATCATGAGGTGATTCTTCATTATAATGTGTCCACTCATTGCCTACATGGTCTCCAAGTTTTTTGCTTCTATGTTCAAAAGGCGACACATCATTTCCATGAGTCCCCTTATTGTTTAATTTGTCTCCAGACCTTTTTGCTTCTGTGTAAATGAGTCAACCGAGCACGCTATCATGATTGGATTGTCAGTGCCCCCACTAGCGTGGCAGGTGAGCGGGAATGATCAGCACCGTCCCACAAGGTCTGCTCGGGGTATGGCCAGCTCGATCATGCTTGGCATGGTCGTGCTTAGTAGGTCGTGCTCAGCAGGTCGTGCTCAACTATGGTCTGCTCGGTCATGGTCACGGTCGGCCATGGTCTGCTCAGTTGTGGTCAGCCACGGTCGTGGTCGGCCATTGTCTGCTCGATTATGGTCAGGGTCGGCCATGGTCTGCTCAGTCGTGGTCGGCCATTGTTTGCTCGGTTGTGCCCTCTGCTCGGCAGTGCTTGGCATGGTCATGCTCGGGCATTGTCTACTCGGTTGTGCATTCTTCTTGACATGTATTAGACTTAAGATTCAACTTTAAGTCTAACTTATGAACTTTGTTAATCTGTACACTAAGTAGATTCATTAGTAACATAACACAAGATTTAGTTATCATCAAAATCAACATGGGAATTAATCTTGAGTCAACAAGGATCAATCTTAACTCAACAATCTCTCCCTTTTTGATGATGACAAAACCTTTGCAAAATAAGTTCATATAAGATTGAATGAAATGAATAAAGTTGAATAATATCAATGAGAAAACTCCCCCTTTGTTTTGTAATTAAACAAATGATGCTTAAAGAATAAAGGCATTTCAAAAACAGTTTCAGGGAGTTTTTGTCAGTTAAATTAAAGACATTTTGAGATAAAATATTCATGTTACTCCCCCTAAGAACATGCTCTATTTATGTCAAAAGGTACTCATTTTATGTCATTTTCATTTAATGTCAATGCAATAAGCAATTCATGTTTATTTTAGTAAAATCCATTTCTTATCCAATTCAGGTTTTCCAATAAAAAATATTTCTCCCCATAAGTCATGTTATTCCAATTCAAAGAAATGTTTTACTTATTTTTCAACAAACATGTATTGTATTCTTTTCCCTCTTTTTGAATTTACACTCAATTTATCTTGTTTAATGCAAGTTTGCATTAATTTTGCCACCATACTTACAAACTTGTTTAATGCAATTCTTCTCCCCCTTTTTGTTAATTCATCAAAAAGAGAAATAGAATGAGAATGATATCGAATAAGTGACAAAATAGACAGGTACAATAGCAAAAAAAAAAGTGTAAAGAACAGAATATATTGTTGAAACAGAGAATCAATCAAACAAGCAAGCTATCAGAGCAATCATAGGTGATACCAAATCAGAATGATATTTCATTGACGGAACTGGTGAGATTACAAAAGATTGATCAATTAAAGTTCACAAAAATTATGTCAGAATAAAAACATTCAGTTAAAGCAAAAAAAAATGTTCGAACAAGACCATAGGATTGACTGAGCCAATAGTAAGATTATGGAGGAGTTTTAAGGAGATGGAGCAGGTGAGTGAGATAAATCAACAGGATCTGAGGCAGTGTTTGATGGACCAGAAAAGGGTCTTGACCTCAAACCATAAGGCCTGCTTTGGATAAATCCAGAGGCTAAGGTAGAGGATTTGGCTTTCTTTGTTGGAACAGCCTTCTTTCTTGGGGCAGCATCCTCAGACTCATTCTCAGAGAAATTTTCTGCAGGCTCATCCTCCTCAATCTCTATGTCTGTATCCTCCAAAACTTTCTCTTCATCCTTTTCTTGGTCTTCCTAATTTCCTTCTTCAGTTACTGGTTCTGTTTCTTTTTTCTTCTTCTTCCACTGAAATTCCTTGAGCCCTTTTCAGTTGCATCACATCTGTCTGAAGATTTTTCAGTTGCAGCAGCCCTTCATCAATCTTTTGATTCATGCTTTGAAGCATGTCCATCATGTTCCCCAGAAGTGCATCAACAGATGAGGCATCAAGGGTTTGGGCTAAAGGTTTTTGAGGACCAGAGGCAGAAGCTCTTTTCTGGGAAGAACTGGCAAGGGCAACTTTGTTTGGCCTTGGAACCCAATGGCCATTAACTTTCTTATATCCCATTCTGCTCAGAGTGTACTTGTTGTATTCGTCCTTGTAGAAATCAGGCTTCCTGTAGTTTACTCCCAAAAGATTTACATGGAAATGCTTGAAAATCTTGGTTAATAACATTCCATAGGGTAGGTTCTTAGAGGCAGTGGTTGCAACATTGGTCATGTTGGAGAGAATGTAGTAGGGAATGTCAATTTGGGTGTTTGTAAGGAAAGCTCACAAGAAGAACAGATCCTTCACAGTTACACGCTTAAAACCACCAACTTTGGGTAAGAAAATGGTGGTCACAAAATGATGAACAAGTCTCAATTCAATAGGAAAGTTGTTGGCTATGGGTTGAGTGGATTCAGGCATGTCATGACCAAAGAGAACTCTAAGTTGTTCTTTTCGACTAATGTTTTCAAAGTACATTTCCCTGCCATAACCAGTTCCCATAATCTCTACTAGAGTCCCTTCATTCAAAGTGATCTTCACTCCATTCACAAAACTGGTAATCATGTTGCTTCCCACCTTCATCAGATTAGAGTAAAAATGTCCAACCAATTTTGGGTATACATTTTCTCTAATGGTAGTGTAGGGTTCCCATCCTAGATTCTCAAGAATATGGGGGAAGTCAAAGTTCTCAGTCTTAAAGAAGGTATGATCTACCCAGCGTCCATTCAAAACATTTCGAAGACTAAAAATGTTCATATACCTTTCTTTTGCCATTGCATCAATGAAGTGTGTTGAATCCCATCCAGGTTGTTCTGCCGGAGCCCTTTCCTCTGAATCTCTGATGACTGGTCCAGCCCTTTTCCATTTTTGAGTGCGTGTAAGAGGCACGTTAGGGTTTTCCTGATCAGATTCTATTTTAGAAGCCATTGCGGGATTAATGAAGATTGAGAGAAAGAGAGAGAGAGAGAGAGAGAGAGAGAATCGATTAGGGTTTATAGAAAGATTAAGATGAAGGTTCGCGAAGGTTGAGAGTGACGGTTGGTTTTGGTGCGAACAGGGGAGCGGGAGAGAAAAAGAGTGAGAGTGAATGAGTGAGAGGAAAATTTCGAATTTTTGTAAAGTGGGCTTCGTCAAAGTATATAGGCCCGAAGCATGAGGCGACTCATGAACTAAATGAGGCGACACATGCCTTGTTAATAATATGATTTGAGTCCACTGATGTGATGAGACGACTCTATGAAATAAAGTGTTGACTCTTTCACCCAGACTGAGCATATGAATCATAAGAATTTTATGAAATGATCTTTTTCAATATATGTGATAAAAGACATCTTAATATGATCATATAATGCATCATGAATTTAAGAAAAGCATTTCATATGAATGACAAACACATTCAAACATTCAAAATACAATTTTCACTCGAATCAAACACAAGTTTGACATATAGGATCGCTCATCCCTAGTTCTCTTCTAATCATGCAAAAACGATCTTCACTTAATGGTTTAGTAAAGATATTAGCTAATTGCATATTAGTGCACACAAAGTCAAGTTCTATATCACCTTTTTGCACATGATCACGTATAAAGTAATATCTGATTTCAATGTGTTTTGTGCGAGACTGTTGAATAGGATTTTTAGTCAAGTTTATTGCACTAGTATTATCACACTTGATAGGAATATGATCAAACAAGATTCCATAATCTTCTAATTTTTGTTTGATCCACAACACTTGTGCACAACAACTCTTAGCTACTACATATTTAGCCTCAGTTGTGGAGAGAGCAACTAAGTTTTGTTTCTTGCTAAACCAATATACAATCATATTGCCTAGGAGTTAGCAAGAGCCACTTGTACTCTTCCTATCAACTCTACTCCCCGCATAGTCAGCGTCAGTGTAAGCATTTAGATTAAAATAAAAATTTCTTGGATACCATAATCCAAGGTTTGGTGTGTGCTTTAGATAACGAAAAATCCTTTTTACAACAATCACATGAGATTCTTTAGGATTAGATTGAAAGTGAGCACATAAGCAAACACTAAACATTATGTCAGGTCTACTGGCAGTTAGATACAATAGAGAGCCTATCATGCTTCTATAGAGCTTAGTATCTACTGACTTACCTTTCTCATCGCCATCCAATTTTGCTGTAGTACTTATTGAAGTACTTATAGGCTTTGCATCTTCCATGCCAAACTTTTTGACTAAGTCCTTGATGTATTTGGCTTGGTTGATAAAGATATCTTCCTTCGATTGCTTGATTTGAAGTCCGAGAAAGTAGTTGAGCTCTCCCATCATGCTCATCTCGAATTCTCCCTGCATACACTTAGCAAATTCTTTGCAAAGCAATTCATTAGTAGCACCGAATATAATATCATCAACATAAATTTGTACTACAAGCATATCACTATTTTTTATTTTAATGAAAAGAGTTGTGTCTATTTTTCCTCTAGAAAAACCTTTTTCAATTAAGAACTTACTTAATCTTTCATACCAAGCCCTTGGGGTTTGCTTCAAACCATACAAAGCTTTTGTTAGTTTAAAAACATGGTCAGAAAGTTTTGGATCTTCAAAACTAGGTGGTTGTTCAACAAAAACTCTTCAGTGATAAAGCCATTTAGAAAAGCACTTTTCACATCCATTTGATATAATTTAAAATCTTTAAAACAAGAAAATACAAGTAATAATCTAATGGCTTCTAGTCTAGTTACAGGAGCATAAGTTTCATCAAAATCAATACCTTCCTCCTGACTATAGCCTTGAGCAACAAGTCTAGCCTTGTTCCTCACTACAATTCCAGATTTATCCATTTTATTTCTAAATACTCATTTAGTTCCAATAACTGGATGATCATTAGGTCTAGGAACAAGGTGTCATACTTCATTCCTTTCAAATTGATTTAATTCCTCTTACATTGCATTTATCTAAAATTCATCATGTTCAGCATCATTAAAACACTTAGGCTCAATTTGAGATAAGAAAGCAAGATGATTACATATATTTTTTTATAAAGGATCGAGTTCTTACACCTTGTGAAGGATCACCTAGGATTTGTTTCGTAGGATGGTTATGCACAAACTTCCACTCCTTAGGTACTCCTTCATCAGTTTCTTGTTGGCTGGTAGGAACTCCTTGTACTTCTCTTCCCTTTTGTGGTTCATTATTTGAGCTTGGTTGGATGTCCAGCTTTTTCATTCCAGATTTTAGCTCATCTGCATCATCACTTGCAACATTCTTTGAAGAAGGATTAAGTTCATCAAAGGTGATGTGGACTAATTCTTCAACAACTAGAATCCTCTTATTAAAGACTCTATAAGCCTTGCTATGTGTTGAATAGCCAAGAAATACACTCTCATCTGATTTAGCATCAAACTTACCGAGGTTGTCTTTATTGTTATTCAATACAAAGTATTTACATCCAAAAGCTTTAAAGTATGAGACATTTGGTTTCTTTTCTTTCCAAAGTTCATAGGGGGTTTTGTTTAAAAACTTTCTAAATAAAATTTAATTTAAAACATAACAAGCTGTGTTAACAGCTTTAGTCCAAAAGTATTTTGGTAAACCATTTTCACAAAGCATTGTTCTACCCATTTCTTCTAAAACTCTGTTTTTCCTTTCAACAACCCCATTTTGTTGAGGTGTTCTAGGAGCTGAGAAATTATGATCAAAACCATTTTCATCACAAAATATTTCAAAAGGTTTACAATCGAATTCTCCTCCATGATCAGTTCTAATAGAAGTAATTGAAATCCCTTTTTCATTTTGGACTTTTCTACAAAATTTTGTAAAGAAAATAATTGTCTCATTATTATGAGCTAAGAAGAATGTCCATGTAAATCTAGAATAATGATCAACAATAGCAAGTGCATATTGTTTACCACCAAGACTTAAAGTCCTAGTAGGTCCAAATAAATCCATATGCAATAGTTGAAGTGGCCTAGAGGTAGTGAGCATATTCAAAGATTTGAAAGAAATTCTAGTTTGCTTACCTAATTGACAAGCATTACAAACTTTGTTTTTGTCAAATTTTATCTTTGGAAGACCTTTGACCAAATCATTTTTAAAGACTTTTGAAAGCATGCTCATACTAATATGACCAAGTCTCATATGTCACAACCAACTTTCATCACTATTCATAGCAGCAAGACATTCCATTTTGCATGAAGATAAATCATTAAGATTGAAAACATAAATATTGCCTTGTCTATGCCCAGTGAGAATTATCTTGTTATCGCTAATGTTAATTATATCACATTTAGCGGATTCAAATACAACCTTGCACCCTTTGTCACACAATTGACTAATGCTCGAAAGATTGTGTTTGAGTCCCTTAACAAGTAATACATTTTCGATAAAGGTAGAGGAATTCTTACTAATACTACCTATACCGATGATCTTCCCTTTGCTATTGTCACCAAAAGTGACAAAACCTCCATCCTTTGGTGAGAGAGAAGTGAATTAAGCTTCATCTCCTGTCATATGTCTTGAGCATTCACTATCCAAGTACCAGTGATCTTTCTTAGATTTGGCTTAAAGGCAAACCTGCAACAGAGTTTATCTGACCTTAGGTACCTAAATTATCTTGGGTCCTTGGGGGTTAGTCCTCATTGGTCTTTTAGAGACCCATGCATTGCTAGGAACATTTGATTTCTGTAAGGCAAAGCATCTACTAGCAATGTGCCCCTTTTTATGACAGTAAAAACATGAAATCTGTGTTTTTTCAGTTGAAGTTCCAAATCTGCCTTTTGAAAATTTCTTCCTTTTAAATGGATCAAAACCAAGGCCAGCTTTGTCAAGTGAGCAATTTTGTTTTCCTAAAATTGCATCCAGTTTTTCTTTTCCATTTACACATCTATGAAGGCTTGTTTCCAAGCTTTTGACCTTTTCAAGCAAAATGTGATTGTCTTTTGGAAGGTCCTTTTGAAAAGAATCTTTCTTAGCCTTATCCTTTAGGACACAAATTTCAGTTTTCAAAGCCTCATTTTCCTTTTGCAAATTTTCATTTTCAACAGAAAGAGTAGAAATCATCTTCTTAAGAAGTCCATTTTTAATTCCTAATTTTCTGAATTCACAAATTAAGGCATCAAAAGCATCTTGCAATTCATTAAAAGTAAATTGGGAAGAGTCAGATACCTCATTATCATCTTCATAAGCCATGAGACATAAGTTAGCCACTTCTTATGGTTCTGTTTCTTCGTCGGAGCTAGATTCTTCATCATCACTCCATGTCATGGCTGCCATGGCCTTCTTTCTTGATATTTCTTTCCTCTCTTTTTGAGCAGAGGACAATCTGCCTTCATGTGACCAGGCTTCTTGCATTCGTAACATGTTATGCTGGAGTCCTTACTAGGTTCTCCTTTGACTTCATGCTTCTTTCCACCTCTCCATTTCGTATTTATGAATCTCCTGAACTTCCGAGTGATGAGAGCAATTTCATCTTCATTCTCTTCACTTGCTGATTCATCATCTTGACAGGTTGATTGGAATGTAACTACTCTTTTCTTCTTTTCTTCATCCTCTTGGGCATGTTGCTTTTGTGTGAGCTCATGTGTCATTAGAGAGCCCAAGAGTTCTTCCAGTGGTAGAGTATTAAGGTCCTTTGCTTCTTGAATTGCTGTAACCTTGGCCGCCCAAGCCTTCGAGAAAGACCTTAGAATCTTTCATACCTGTTCACTGTTAGGATACACTTTTTCAAGAGATTTTAAACTATTAATAATATCAGTGAACCTAATGAACATTTCGGTGATGGATTCTTCAGGTTTCGTTTTGAACAATTCATAGTTATGTACCAATATATTGATCTTAGATTCTTTAACTTGATTGGTACCTTCATGTGTGACTTCTAGTCTATCCCATATTTCCTTAGCAGATTCACAAGTGTAAATACGATTGAATTCATTGGGATCAAGTGCACAATATAGGATATTCATAGCTTTAGCATTAGATTGTAGCATTTTCAGATCATCTTCATCCCATTCAGATTCTGGTTTAAGGACAACCATTTGTTCTATTCTGGAAGTAGGAGTTTTAGGACCATTTACAATAAGTCTCCAAAGTTCATAATCTACCGATTGGTTATAGATTCTCATTTTATTTTTCCAATAATTGTAATTGGTGCCATTAAACATAGGTGGTCTATTTGTGGATTGGCCCTCACCAAGAGAGTTTCCGAAAGAGGTTGTCATGGATCTATTCCTAGGATGTTAAGCCTTAAAAACAGGAATACCAGCTCTGATACCAATTGTTGGTCCAATAGGCAACTCAAGAGGGGGGGTGAATTGGATTTTTCAAATATTAATACAAGTTAGGATTAATTAAAATTAATCTAAACAATATAGCAGTGGTTAATCTATGTGCAAAGCAATGTTATCAATAGAAATAAAGAAAACAGAGCAATAGAAGAGAGACATAGATTTACCGAGGTTCAACCACAAACCGTGGTCTACGTCCTCACCCCAAGACCTCCTTGAAGTCTTCTTCCACTATGTAATCACCTATTACAAGATGGGCTGCTGATTGACAAAGTGCTCAGCTCACTCTACAAAGAACTCCTTACCAAGCTCTTCAATTCCTAAGTGGTTTTGTTCAAGCTCCACTCAAACTTTACAAGAGTTTTACTTTCACAAGAGAACTCTCTAAACTCTCAATTACAAGTGTATAGAATTATACAACTCACTCTCTACTAAGAGTAGATTTTACATTCAAAGCTCACTCAAGAATAAAACAGGAAGAATGTTCAGGAATATCAGGTTGATTTGTTATTCTTGTCTCTTGTTGTTTCTTCCTCTTGATTCTTATGTATAAATGCAGTTGGAGGCTAGTATATATACCCTTACATTAATTCTATCTGTTGGAGGTGGTTGGGTATCATTAATGCACGTCCAGTTTGTTATAACGTTAAGAAAAATAGCCGTTATAACAGAGGGAGTCGGCTCCAAGTCTGTGGAGTCGACACTTCCTGCTTCTGCATTTACCAGATGATGTTCACTGAGTTCATGAGTCCCCTCTTCATGTTGATGAGGCGACTCCTTGTTCATCTGTCTTCTTCATCTTAGGCTTCTGCTGTCATCAGGCGACACTTTTGCTTCAGGTGTCCACTCATTAATCATTTAAACTTCAAGCCTTTTTACTTCTGCTAGCAAAAGGCGACACTTCTGCTTCAGGTATCCGCTCATTGATCATTTAAACTTCAAGCCTTTTTACTTCTGCTAGCAAGAGGCGACACTTCTGCTTCAGGTGTCCGCTCATTGATCATTTAAACTTCAAGCCTTTTTTTACTTCTGCTAACAAGAGGCGACACTTCGCCTTCATGTGTCTGCTCATTGATCATGTCGTCTTCAAGCTTTTGCATCTGACACCATGAGGCGACTCTTCATTATAATGTGTCCACTCATTGCCTACTTGGTCTCCAAGCTTTTTGCTTCTGTGTTCAAGAGGCGACACATCATTTCCATGAGTCACCTCATTGTTCAATTTGTCTCCAGACCTTTTTGCTTTTGTGTAAATGAGTCGACCAAGAACGCTATCATGATTGGGTTGTCAGTGCCCCCACTAGCGTGGCAGGTGAGCGGGAATGATCGGCACCGTCCCACAAGGTCTGCTCGGGGTATGGCCAGCTCGATCATGCTCGGCAGTGCTTGGCATGTTCATGCTCGGGCATTGTCCGCTCGGTTGTGCATTCTTCTTGACATGTATTAAACTTAAGATTCAACTTTAAGTCTAAGCTATGAACTTTGTTAATCTGCACACTAAGTAGATTCATTAGTAACATAACACAAGGTTTAGTTATTATCAAAATCAACCCAGGAATTAACCTTGAGTCAACAAGGATCAACCTTGACTCAACACTATTATCATGCTCGAATTGCAGAACTAACATGGTAATTGTATCTGCACGTTGTGTTTTAGTATCAGCCTGAGTCACAATATTCCTCCCACTACGACGAGGCAATGGGATGTCAATAACTCAGTCTTGTGGTGCTTCTTCTTGTACTGAAGGTAATGAAGAAGTATGTGCTGGTCTATCTCTTCTCAGTTCTTCTAGAACAATCTTACTTCTGGTTTTGTAATTCATTACATAGTCTTCTTATAAAAATCGAGCATTGATGCTAACAGTGACCTTCTGATCATTAGGACAATAAAATAAACCACTTTTCGTTTCTCTAGGGTACCCAATAAAGAAACAAACATCTGTTCTCGATTCTAACTTATCTACTTTCCCTTTCAGCACGTGTGCTGGACTCTCCCATATACGAATATGTCATAGACTAGGCTTGCGCCCATTCCACAATTTTTTGGGAGTAATAGGTTCTGACTTAGATGGTACCAAGTTCAGAATGTATGCTGCTGTTTCAACTGCATAGCCCCAAAATGAATTAGGCAAATCTGAATAACTCATCATAGATCTGACCATATTCATAAGAGTTATGTTCCTTCTTTCTGCTACACCATTCTGTTATGGCATACTGGTGTAGACAACTAGGACTCCATTCTCTCATCTGATAAGTAATCTAAAAATTCTCCCAAGAAGTACTTGCCACCACGATCAAATCATAGTATCTTGATACATTTACCATAACACTTTTTTGTTTCTGCGTTAAACACTCTAAATTTCTCAAAGTATTTAGACTTACAATGCATCAAATAAATATACAAATACTTTAAGTAATCATCAATGAAAGTAATGAAATACTCAAAGCCACCTTTAGCCTGGATATTCATGAGGCTACACAAATCAAAGTGAACCAATTCTAATACCCCCTTTGACCTATTGCCTTTGGCTACTTGGTTATCTTGCCTTCCAAGCAGGATTCACAGACTAACAGTACCTCTACCTTCAATGAACCTAATGGTCCATACTTAACCAATCTGAAAATTCGTCTCAGATTAATATGAACTAGGCGTAGGTGCCAAAAATAGGTTTGGTTAATTTCAAAAGGTTGCTTTCTCTTACATGGTAGTATATTAGTGTTATTCAGTTCATTTAGTTGCAGTGTAGGAGATATATGATTAATAATATAAAGACCATCCACTAATGTACCAGAACAGATAAAACGTTTATTTAATTTAGTAACAACAAAGTTACTAAAATAAACCGAATATCCATTATCAACCAATCTAGAAACTAAAATCAAATTCCTTCTAATGGAAGGTATATAAAGAGAGTCTTTTAATACTAAAATCCTATCTCTACCAAAAGAAATACTAATATCTCCAACTGCAACTGCTGATACTCTCGTGTCGTCTCCTAAAAAGATGTAAATCTATCCATCCCTAAGCTGGCAGGTTTGGTGAAACCCCTGCAAAGAATTACATATATGATTAATGACTCCCGTATCTATACACCATGTACTAGTAGACAATATTGCTAAACATGTTTTAACTACTAGTAAATGAGATTTACCTTTGTTGTTCTGTTTGGCTAGATAAACCGGACATTGCAACTTCCTGTGCCCCGACTGCTTGTAGACAAAACACATGCCCTTAGGCTTTTTCACTCCTCCTTGAGGCCCATGAGGTGCCTAAGGAACTACTTTCTATTTCTGAACATTTTTGCTTCTTCTTGCATTTCAATTTAGAAATAGAACTTTCTCAGTAACAAGAGCAACAACTTGCTTCTTGATGAGGCCCTTAGCTGCTTGAAACTCTTTAAGAAGCTCTGTCATTGAATAAGAGAACTTATTCATGTTGTAATTCAGGCAGAACTACTTAAAGGAATCAGGTAACAACTGGAGAATGATATCAACTTAGGTTTCTCTATTGATTTTAGCTCCAAGGATCTCTAACTCATTTAGAAGACTCATCATCGTCAGAACATAATCCCTTACTAGGGTCCCTTCAACCATAGTCGTGTTCATTAGGTCTCTCATAGCAACTAGCTTAGCAACAAGATTCTAATCTCAAACATATCATTGAAGTTCTTCATCATGTCATAGGCAGTGGGCATAGCATGATGTTAATATTACAGAACATTCGACATAAATGCCAAAATGTAACACTACGACATCTCATCAACCTTTATCCACTTCT